>CAUYQV010099709.1:0-17792 GCA_963574575.1 Galagoides demidoff | reverse complement strand
TTCTGAGCAAAGTATCACAAGAATGGAGGAAAAAGTATCCAATGTACACACCCCTATTATGAAACTAATTTATACCTTTTATATGAAAGCTATAACCAAATAGCCTAAGAATGTGGGGAGGGGGGAGGGAGAAGGGAAGGGGGAAATGGGTGGAGGGAGGGGGATTGGAGGGACCATTTTTGAGGTTTATCTTACAGGGGTACAAGTAAAACTCTCTAAGAGTAGAATCAGAACGTTTTAAAACAATAACTGAGAAAATGACATGAAGGCTGTATTGATCAGTTTGATGGAAGTATTTCGGATTGCATGTGAAAACCCCGCACTGTACCTCAGAAGTGCATTAATGTACATAGTTACCATTCAATAAAATAAAAAAAAAAAAAGACCAGGCTAAGCAAGAGTAAAACCCCATCTCTACTAAAAATAAAAACAGTAGCCCAGTGTGGTGGTGGGTGCCTATAGTCCCAGCTAGTGGGGAGGCTGAGGCAGGAGGATCACTTGAACCCAGGAGTTTGAAGTTCCTGTGAGCTAGGCTGATGCCACTGCACTCTAGCCTGGAAAACAAAGTGAGATTCTGTCTAAAAAAAGAAAAAGCCATCACTAGAGCTATCTACTGAGCAGACAGAAGGGGTCAATTCACATAGTTTGTGCTTATTAATATATGTTGAAAGATTGAGTAAAAAATAGAGAGGAAGAAATGAAAAAGCAGAATACATCCCTAGCTGCCCATCAACGAGGCCCCTCAGAGTGGACTGGGAGAGATGTACACAAAAGCCCCTTGGGTCTCTATTTATTCTGAGGAAATCAATCCCAGAAAAGGTGATGTTCTTCTAGAGATGCCTAGCAAGTGACTGGCCCAGGCAGAATCTAATTCTGAGTTTCTGGACCAGTGCTGTCCAGGAGAAGAACAGGAACCATATCTGTAATTTAAACTCAATCAGCAACCATATTAAGATAGAGAAAGAGACAGGTGAAATTAATTTTAATTATGTACTTTATTTAACCCAATACATCTAAAATATTATTTAACAAATAATTTACATAAAAATGTTGAGATGTTTTGCCTTCTTCTTTTGCATATTAAATCTTCCAAAATCTGCTGTGCATCTTATCCTCCCAGCACCTCCTAGCAAGTACCAGGCACCTTGCTAGTGCCTAATGGCCAGGGGCACAGCCCTAGACTTCTGACCAGTTCTGCTTCCTTCGAGTGTCAGGCTGCAATTACATGGGGGCTATGTGTTGGGGTTGGGTGGGGGCATACTGGGAGATGCAAGGAAGAAATTCATAATTTGGTGAGTGCAAAGCATGTTTATAAAAGGGAGCCACCCACAGTGAACCAGGCCAGGGACTGGGTGGGGTAGGATGGAACAGAGCTTTAGATACAGTTGGGAAGGAGCTAGTTAAGAGCAGCAGCCACTTGTCAGGACAGAGAGAACCCAGGGAAATGGCAAGAGAAACAACCCCTGTGAGGGAGACTATATGAGCCCCAAAGTGGGCCCGGCCAGCTGGCTGGGGAAGAGCAGCCTCCAAACTCCAGCAAGGGGCTCCTTCCCTGTGTCAGAGGACTCAGCTCTGTGAATCCTGTGAACTCTGGCAGGGCAGGACACGCGCTTGCCTTGTCCCTAGGCTCCGCCTATAGCACACGTCTGTGTTGCCCCCAGCCAAAGTGAACAGAGTGAGCTTGAGACAGCGATGTAAGATGTGATGCCTTGAGGAGACGACCACCTTGCCATGACGTAGCATCAGCAAGAGTGGGTGCAAATCTCGGCCCTGACACTTACAGGTGTGACCTAGAGGTTACATTTTGAGCCTTGATTTCCCCAGCTACAAAATAGGGAGGCTGTTTGTGCCAACCCCACTGCCAGCTTCATGAGGCAGTTGGGAGTGTTGGGAAAACAGAGCACATCAAGCCCTCTGCAAAGAGCCCAGGGCACAAGAAGCCCTCCCCACATGGCCACTGTGTGTGGGCAGTGTGCATGTCCCTGCCTACCTCACTTGATGCAGGAGTCAGGCGCGAACATAGGGTGGGGGTTGGGAGGTGGGCAGCCTTTCTTGTCATCCAGATGAGAAATAGAAAGAAGGTGGCAGGCCTACGCCTTGCTGAGGCCACACGGCTACAACCCACTCCAGCGCTTTTCCGTGACTCATTTTAAGACATTTCTGATTAGTTTGTAAGGTGGGATATTTGTTTGTTTATTTTTGTTGTTGCCATTTTGTTTCGCTTCTAACCAAGAAATAAGAAGCTGATTTCTCTCATATCTTCTGCTAATCAAGTTTGCAGAATGGTGAGGGCCAGGTGTGTGGAGGGGAAGGTTTCATCCACTCAGTGGAAACTGGGGAGAGTGGGCCCAAGGGGGGATGTTCACAGGATGCTGAACTGGGCTGACCAGTCCAGGAGACCTTGAGGACCCCCTGTGAGGGTCCAGAGGCCCCACTCTTCCTACTATCCCTATCCAGAAAAGGGCAGGGCTCTCATTTTTGCAGTCATCCCTGTGGGCTGGAATGAAAGTGTCATCTCACCTCTTAATCTGTGTTCTGAAAGCAACCTGGAATGTCATCTTGTTCAAATGCTTTGGTTTGCAGGAGACAAAACCGAGACAGAAAGAGGCTGAGAATTATGCTCAAAGTTACACAGCTAGAGAGAGGCTGAGCCTGGTTTTATGCAACTGATAAAGGTGTGGGGGAGTGAGGAGGAAGGAAGGGACAGAGCCCAGGGGGAGAGGGGATGGAACTGGTAGAGAGTGCTTCTGCAGGGGAAGGGCCACGGGCCTGCTTATGCCATCTGCATGGGGAAGAGGCCCAAGCCTTTATTTGGCTCATTCAGAAAGGCAGATTGACATCAAGATGAAAGAGCAACTAGAGAGGATTGTGGAGGGGATCTGACAGAGGGAGACCTTTTCCATATTCCAGGAGGCCAGATCACTTGGGGCAGATTCCAAAGGCCCGTCTTCAATAAAAATAATCTGATCTCTGATTATATAGCAGTTAACTTTGGGGAAACTGATGTGAGACTGTATAAAGTATCAGTATGACTCCCTTCCTTGGGGAAAGGACTTACAACCTCAAGTCAGCTGGGATTAGAGTCGGTGAGATCTACACTACCGACGTCATGACTGAGAGCCCAGGAGACCCAAAGGATCAGCAATCTGTTTCTCTGGGGCCTGAAGTATGGCACAGGCAATGGTCTTTGGAGGAGGTTTGAAGGCTGCAGACCAGATGGCCTCTTAGGTTTCTCCCACCCTGAAGAGTATTTGCTTGAACTGCTGGATGGTTCTGTTCCTAAAAGGCTGAACTGGGTGATCCATTCTCCTCATTCAGCCCAAGCTGGCTTTCAGCTCAGAGCTTGCTTGGGCACAGGAGAAGGGGAATGAGATGGGGGAATGGGATTCTACAGCCTCTTCCTGGCTTCCCAGCTCTGATGGCCTTCTCCCTCACCTGAGGTGAGAGGGGGGTAATGGTTCTGAGCAACCCTCACAACCATACAGCCAAAGGATTAATTAACGCAGCTAACATGCTCAGAGATCCCTAAAGGAGGGCGTTAGCCAAGGGCCAACATTATTAGAGTAATGATGGCTATTAGGATTACGCTATTGTTATTATGTTTGCTCTCTCAACCCTTAAATCACACTCCATCTCGCCATTGCTTGCATTTTTATGTAATTATAGCTTATATAGGTAACAAATGGATATTTCTGCAAGCCTGGGAGAGAGCCTTCTGCATACATTAATTTGCTTGATTAGTTCTCTATTTGGTATGCTTTGTTCCCCCAGACCCCCCTTTCCTGCTCAGCTTCAACAGAAAATTAATGAGTTTTAACACCTTGTAAAAGTGGGTTGTGTCATGGGAATACCTCAAGTGTACTCTGGGTTTTAAATCCACACATTCAGAGGCTTCCTAAAGGTTATGCAAAGGTTAACAAACAATTAATATGTTGAATCAGTGTGCTAAATCTGTTTACCCAATCTCTGCAATCTAAAGGCCATTAGCCATCAGCCTCAACACTTTACATTGATCTCTCTCTTTCCTAACCCACCCCCTACTCTGTTCCCTGAATAATTGGGGTGGAAAGAAAGAAATTCTGAATCAAGATCAGGATACCTGTATTTCTCTTGAAAGTTTGGGATTTGTTGCTACTTAAGACTCAAAGTTTTGGGGGTCCTAACCGACATGATCAAGGGAGTTGAACGTTTTGGGAAGATGCTGCGAGATGGGAGGCAGTTCTGCCTTTTTAACCATGACCAAAATGTGAGTTAGGCTCATACATGGTCAGCATAGCGCGTTCCTGCTTCTTGTGTTGATTCTCTCCCTTGTTGGTAAGATGAAGGAAGTGGAGAAGAGGTGTGAGATAACTCCTACCTTGGGGGATAACAGGAAGAAGCTTCCTATGCCTCTCGAAAGAGAAAACATTACAGAGCAGTCGGGGCCCAGAATGTCCCTTTCCTTAGGAGACCAGAGGAAGAGGATAAGGAATAGCCAAGGGCAATCAGGCAGTACCTTCCCCCTACAGGCATCTCCTAATTCTTCAAAGAACCTCGTTGTTCTCTCTTTCTTTGGGGGATCTCATTGTTTTGGGATGCTGCTATTGGTGATGATAATGATGATCCTGACCATAATGAAGAAATGACCTTGACTTATCTCTGGAGTCCAGGATACATGAGAAGAGCAGCATGCAAGTCCTTTATAGCCTGGTGCCTTTCAAGCCAGCTAAATACCACTGTGTGTAAATAATGTTGTAAAACATCTTGTATTGATGGTGATAATAAAGGGGAATGGGATTCTACAGCCTCTTCCCGGCTTCCCAGCTCTGATGGCCTCCTCCCTCACCTGCTGTGCCAGGCAGCATCCTAGGAGGTCTACCCGAACTATCTCATTCTGATTTTTTTCAGCAACATTATCCCCATTTTGCAGATGAGGAAAAGCAGGATTAGAGAATTTGACCAAGATTGTGCCACTGGGAAGTGATGATTCAGCTCTCTTTGATGCCAAAATACATGTTCTTGACTGCAAGGTTATAGTACCTCCTGCAAGAGAGGAGAATGTTTTATTTAACAGGCATTATACACTGTCTCTTCTCCCAGAGCAAATCAGATGAGTCATTTCAGCCCTCTGCCCTTTTTCTTTGCCTGGAAATGAGGGTATTTGATGTGTGACTTACAAGAACAGAGGGGAAAGCAGAAATATCATAGATACCTAACCATCAGAAAACGGAAAATAAATGACAGTATATTCCCTTCATGGTTCATTATCAATCATTAAAAATAAATTTTACAAAGAGTTCGTTAACAATCAAATGAGTTAATGTCAAAATAATTGAATAAAGTGGGATATAAAATTACATCTTAGGTATTGCATTATTATAACCACTTAAAACATCATACACTGAATGGTAAAGTGTTTACAGGCAAAGGATACTAATATGTGTTGTGTTGCTTCAAAAGGCATCCAAAAGTGAGGATTAATAGGGTGGCGCCTGTGGCTCAAAGGAGTAGGGAGCCAGCCCCATATACCTGAGGTGGTGGGTTCAAACTTGGCCCTGGCCAAAAACTGCAAAAAAAAAAAAAAAAAAAAGAGGATTAATGGATGGATAGATAGTTAGGAAAAGTCAATTGTAGAATCCAAGTGGCAGGTATAGAATGTTCACTTTTTTACATATGTTTGGAAGTCTTCAGAATAAAATGTTGAAAAATTATGTGTAAAGATACTGAAAGGAAAAACTCACAGATGTTAAGAAGGATCATTCTTACGAGACAAGATTATGGGTGGTTATTTTTCCTCCTTCTACTATTTTAGTGATTTATTTCTGTATAATAAACCACCCAACACTTAAGAGATTTAAAACTATGTTCATGGGCCAGGCGCAGTGAGTCACACCTGTAATCCCAGCACTTGGGAGGGTTGACTGCTTGAACTCACAGGTTCGAGACCAGCCTGAGCCAGAGTGACACCCCTGCCTTCTCTAAAAAAAGCCAGGCATTGTGGTGAGTGCCTGTAGTCCCAGCTACTTAGGAGGCTGAGGCAAGAGAATCTCTTAAGCCCAAGAGTTTGAGGTTGCCGTAAGCTATGACATCACGGCACTCTACCGAGGGCGACATACTAAGGCTCTGTCTCAAAAATAAATAAAAATAAAATTACGTTCATTGATTAAGATACCTGTTCGTGAGTTAGTGACTTAAAATGACAGCTGTTTGTTACTCCTCCTGATTCCAAGGGCTGGTGAGTGGCTCGTTGGCTGGTTTTGTCGGGGTTCACTCAGGCAGCTGTGCTGAGCTGGAGAGTTGACTAGGGTCGGGGCCTGGGATGGCCTCCCTGACACAGTGGGTAGCTGATGTGGGATGATGGCAGGCCAGGCCCTCCCCGTGGTCTCTCATCCCAGGCTTCTTCATGGATGGCAGTCTCAGGACAGCATCACAAGAGAGAAAACAAAAGCAGAAGCCACGAGGAACACCAGCCTCAGAAGTTACTTAGTCTTACTCCCTGCCCCCTTCTATGTGGACAAAGTAGGTTACAAAGCCAACCCACCTGCAGCAGGAAAAGAAACAGACCCCAGCTCTGGATGGGAGGAACAGCAAAGCCATATTGCAAAGCGTCATGATCCTGGGTTGGCATGAATCTGGGGCCATAAAAAACCTACTACATCTAACGCAACAAGATGTTTAAAAGGGATTCTTATGTCAGTATTTTGATTGAGGCCCCAAAATAGAAAGCAATGGATGCAGAGCAGGGCAGGATGCCGGGTGTTTAGGCAGGGCTTCCGGAGTGTCTGCGACCTGCAGTTTTTTTAAGAGAGGCTTTGAATGCCTGAGTCAAGTTGAAGAGATTGAGAGTAAGGATGCCTTTGAAGAGAGAGAAAGTAGGGAACTTAGAATCAAAGAATTCAATCAGTGCCCCTGAAATCAGAAAGATACAGGGAAGCAACCTCATTCATGCCCCAAATCAAAGACAAAGGGCTAGCTGGGGAGGCCTGCAAGGCAGGGCAGCCGAGAGGCAGGGCTGTGGTGAAAAGAACGGCACTTCTAAGATTTGGAGGACTGGAGATACAGGTGCATTTCCTGTGGGCCACACAAGGACTTCTCCTGAGAAAGATCCCTGGAAGGGGGGTTCTCTCTGCTAGAAAAGCGAGATGAGCACCACGGAGCCATGTGTATGTAGCCAGATGGAAGAAGCATTGTCAGCGATAGTGGGAAATGATGTCTCTGAACAACCCCCAAAAGCACCCATGGGAGAAACACACCCAGGGGATACCAGGTGATGACTGTCTCAGTCAACCGGGACTTGGTTGGCCTGTTTAGCTTCTCCCCATCCTTCTCCCACACCTAATGAGAGGGAGGCAGCCTGGCATGGGGGCAGGAGGCAGGGGAAAGTCAGGGAAGAAGCAGAGAAGGGGCTGACCACACGCCTGTACCCACAGGCCACGCTTGGGAAGGGAGGGGTTGTATTGCACGAGAATTTGATATGAGACCAGGACTTGACATTTTATTACCCGAAGAAACAAGACTCTTAATTAATACCTAGGAGTATCCAAAAAGCTAGAGAAAGGGAAAACGAATTCACAGAGCCGGTCTGCAGGGGAGGAGAGGGGAGAGCAAAGTTGCTTTCTCTTCACACCCCCCAAGCCCCAGCTCATTCAATCACCTGCTTACTCCCTATCTTCCGTTTGTCATATTGAACTGGCACGACATATAGAAGTGAAAAATAAACTTTATTTTTAAAAATAAAGAAAAGAGCTTTGCAACTCTACATTTCAAAGTTTTATGATGGATGAGAAAGTGTCCTGACCAGAGCCGGGGTTGACCAGGAGAGGAAGGAAGGAAATGATGTGTGCTCTTGGGAATCGGGAAGTAGGTCTCCTCAAGGTTTTGAATCTAAATAAGGCGACAGACTTCAGCAAGAGCAAGTTAAGTGGCAAACTCTGAAGTCCATTAGCCACCCTGAAGAGAGGGATCCAGGTTCCTGGCCCCCAGAAGACATAGTGTGGCAATTTTTGAGTATTAAAGTCTTCTGGTATAAACACATTCTTCCTTGCAAATTGCTGAGAAATGAACACAGCCTGTTCTCAGGTCACAGAGAGGAGAGATCTCAGAGAGGACTGTTTGCAGCCAGGATGAGTTCTTTATAAAGATCCCCAGAGATCTTCTGACTTTAAATCAAGGTCTCCGAGGCCATGTTTCACGTCTAAAGAAAGAAAACATCATTTGGAAGCCGTTGTTAAAAAAAAAAAAAAAAAGACAGAAAATAGTTTCATTGTTTTAGAGAAATGCCAAGCTGATGATACAAAGAAAAAAAAATAGATAAGCTACACCATGCCCTCTGAATCATCGGGGCCTTTATGCATAGATTTTATCCTTAAAAATAGCAAGAGGAATTTGGAAGGGCTGAAACCGTCGGATCTGGCTTGCCCAGCGGCCAGCCCCGGATGGTGTGTGCATATTGATTGTGGAGGCAACAGCACTGGGGAAAAGATATCGTGATGACTGATCCAGAGTTACTGGCTCCGGAGAGGTCGCCGGTGCCTGACAATCACCGCATGTGTGACCCAGGCCCATGTGAGCAACACAGGCTGGGTCCGAGCTGACTGGGGCTGGTGGATAGGAACACTCCCACTCCACCCCAACCCACCCCAGCCCCTGAAAGAGACATTGACCTTGCTACTGATTGCTTGCAAATGCCTGTGCTTCATGGCCCTCTGCTCCCCTCCTGAGCCTGAATGCCCAATTTAGGAGGCACCACACCCCCTGTTACGTGCTGATGGTCTTTCCACACTAGACTGTACTCTTGATTTGGGAGGAAAGAGGGGGAAGGCTTTCTACAAAGCTGATGCCCCCATTCATCTTTGAGTGGCAAAAAGCATTTCAGCCTCCTGCAGCCCAGGTTGGTACCAGGGTAGGGGTGGGGGCTGATCATTTGTGAGGAGATGGAGAGAGAAGTCACCACACCTTCACCAAGACATGAGTGGGCCCAAACACTGCTTGTACCTACAGAGGAACATGGTCAGCTGGTGGGCTGTGGCACCCCTGGCAGCGGGAAGGTGGCCAGGTCCCAGGCTGGAGAGGGCAGCTCTTTCACTTGTCAGGCTCCCCCCAGAGACCAATGCCCAGCAGCACCTCGGTCACTCTGTCCCTTCTACTAGCTCTCCATGGCCCTGAACTCAGCTAATCCCCCAAGATCAGTCCCTTCTTCCTGAACACTTGATGAAACTACAGTTTCATTGAGAGTCACATACATAACTAAGGTGTCCGCAGATGAATGTGAGGGGACATGAGGGGCGCTGTGTCCAAACCTGAGCCTTGGGGCATGTGGGTGTGCCCTGCTGAGCCATGGCAGCCCAGCCTCACTTACTGCCACTTACTGGAGACAAAACAAGGCCTAATGGAAGGAACTTGGGGCCCTCAATGACTGTCTCATGTAAGCTACTCAGTTACCTTTGGGTCTCGTGGTTATAGCAACCAAGACATACTTCTTACCAGTACACACACACTCCACTGCCTCCCGACCAATAAGGCAGAAGTTCTCCCCTCATTCACATATCGCCCGAGAGGGAGGGCAAGAGAAGGGCAGACACCCCTATGTAGAGAAAGAAACATTCTCTCCCCAAAAACGGTAAGAGACAGGATAACCTAAGTGAGACCAGAGGCCGGGGAGACAAACCCCTCTTATTTCTCCTCCTTTCTTAATTATAATCCCATTTGTGAGCCAAACCCTGTCATCCTGTCTCCCTTAATGGCTGGTTTCTATTCTGGTCCCTTCTCCACCCTATTATCTTTTGCAATATTCAGGAGCTTGGGCAGTGAAGGGATAAGGCTGTTCCCTCGGACTGCGGCTCCCTTCTCCGTCTTTTTAAATATTTCAGCTGCTCCCAGTCCTTAATTTTTGCATTTCGATTTCCTGTGGTACAGTAGATTTATCTCGGTCTCTCAATCAAGTTCTCCTGGCTCGCCCCCCTTATCTTTCCGACTCCGGGGCTGTCTGAAAATACCTACATTATCTCTGCAGCCAATATGCCTACTGGAGGACAATCTACAGATTGCCTTGATAGGGAGTTGTCTTGGGGAAACCTTGGAAATGCTGTACTTGTCAGGACAAGGGCGAAGTGTGAAACTGCAGAGGTGACTTTGGTGACTTTCTCAAGGTTAACTGAGGGGTGCAGGCCTCCTGTCTTGTCTGGTCTCGTTGTCCTCCCACGGAAGGGGTTTGCCGCTGACCTCACTCCCCTCACCTGGCCTCAGACAGCCTTGACCTGGCTCGCGTATGCCTCAGACATCCCACTTGTGATGCCAGTGTGCCCTTGTAGATTCCTGGGGGAGATGCTGAGAGGTCCCCATGGAACTCTTAAACGCCAGAGTTCGAGAGGAAAGTTCTCTTTGCAACCTGGAACCCTGAGGCTCTTGTATCAGAGAATTTCTTCTTTGACTAGTTGTTTTTTCTCGAGGAGATCAGAGCATGGAGACGATGGCATATAAAAGTCTGTTCTCTTCTGGGATGACAGCTCCATCCTGAACCAAGTCTCTCAGTGGCAGCAGGCCTTACTGAAGCCCCCTCAGCTTTGGTGCCAGGTAGACTTTGTACACTGCTCATTTACTGGGAAAGTGCACGGGCGTTCCTCTGCTGGGCCCCAAGCTGGCTTCCTTTCCTCTAAACTGCGACCTCATGGTGAGTAACCTCATAATCGGTGCACTGGCCGAGTGCAGGACTGACCCTCGGTCAACCCACAGGGACCCAGGCCATAAACAACAGTTCTTTGTCTCCAGTTCACATTGTATTGTCTAATCTGTTCAGAGGACACAGAGAATTTGCGGTCCTCCTCTTCAAAGGACACAAGGCCTTCAACCTCAGCTCTTGGCCCTGGGCCACCATCCCTCTCAAAGTCAGTAAGGAAAACCCTTTCCTCCTCCGTGGGGAATTTCCTTCTCTTAGCCCACTTCCTCCCCTCCCCTTGGGTTCCACTTCTGTTCAATCCCTGGCATATATTTCAATCCTTTTTCCCATTGCATTTGACTACTCTGGAATTAGGGATGGGAAATGAAATATGCATTTGGGCCCTGCCAGATGGGCTTCTCTTAGCAAATCTCTTGTGTGTTATAAGAGCAGCTCTGGTTTCTTCTTCAAGGTTTTAACACTTAGGAATTACATTTGTCTTCCTGTAAGGGGGAACTGATCGATGTGGCCTAAACGAGATAGAGATTTATTTCTCTCTCATGTTATAAAAAAAGAAAGTCCAGAATAAGGCATCCTAGGACTTATCTGATAGCTCCCGGGATCCCCCTCCTCAGAATGTGGCTTACATCTACAAAGTGGCTGCAGAGTGGCTGCCAGAGCTCCAGGCATCGTGTTCATATTCCAAATAGCAGGAAAGAGAAATAACCAGATCTTCCACTTACATCTCACTGATCACACCTAATTGGAGGGGAGACTGGAAACTGTAGTTTGTCACCTGGGCATGTTGTCCAGGGTCCTGACGCTAAGGAAGAAGAGTAGAATGTATATTGGGCAGGGAACAGGCGTGTCTGCCACAGAGGCAATCAATCAGAGCAGTGGTGAGGAGTGGAGGCACTGGCATCAGATGCTACCAGTTCAAGTCCTGGGCTCCACTGATCACCAGCTGTGAGAGGTTGGGTGAGTCACTTACTCTCTCATTCTTGGCAATACTATTATAGTTTGATTATTGGATGGATTGCATAGGAAGAGTGCTCTGGTGGTTGACAAGTGCTGGGTTATTTTTATTATTATTCCTCTGTTTATAATGGCACTGTTGATACCCTCAGCTGTTATCCTGCCTGGTATATGCCTTGCCCAAAGGAAGAACTGTGCTTGGACTCAGCTGCAGGTGAGGGGCAGAGAAAAGGTACAATGCATCTCTAATTTTCTACTCCCAGGGCCAAAAGAACTCAGTCACATTGGGAGTCCCTTCATTTCCTCTCCCTCTTCCCACCAGAAGGGCTGAGGCAGTGCAGGAAAGTACAAAGGAGGTGATGCAGAATGATGCCTGGGGCCTTTTCTATCCTTCTCAGGCCCCAGGAAATGTCAGCCCTCCCACCTGGTGGTTGTCAAGGGTAATTCTGTGCAACTCCAGCCCAGGGGCAGGCACATCCACTTGGCCTTTGCCCCAAGGAATTTACAGTCTACTACAGGAGTCAGCAAACTATAGCCTGAGGCCACATCTAGCCTGGTAGCTATTTTTGTAGATAAAGTTTTATTGGGACACAGTCACACGAGTGTGTTTATCTGTTCTCTACGGCAGCTTTTGCCCTGTAACCGCAAAGTTTAATAGCTGCAGCACAAAGCCTAAACTTCTTCCTCCGGTTCTACACAGAAAAAGTGTACCAACTTCTGCTCTAGGAGGAGGCAAAGAATGCATTGCTTTTGATATCGGCAAGTGTACATGATCAAATAGCACATTGAATTGATGTCTGTACGGAAAAGAACCTGGAAGAGCTGGAAGCCAATAGTGAGAAGTGGAGATGAGGAGATGAGGAGTAGACCAGAATGAGCACACGGTCAAAGAATTTTAGCCTGCTCTGTAATGCTGTGTTTTATTAAGGGAGTAGACTTGGTTCGTTAAAAACTAATTTTTAAAAGAGTACATTGATTGCTGGAAGGAGTTTGACATGTTTAACGCTCTTTATAGATCCTTAATAAAGTATAAATTAATGTCACCCCTTTGGAAAGCAATTTAGAAAAACTTATCAAGAGCCTTAAATATGTTTCTATTCTTGACCTCATAATTTCACCACTGGGAATCCATCCCAAGGTTTTAAAATAAAATGTTGGAAATCTTTATGCATAAATACAACCATTGGGATAGGTGTATGACTTACAGTAGCAAAAAGCTAGAACCACTTAGATGGTCCATCACATAGGAGTTAAATAAATTATGATACATCCATATGATATAATATTGTATAGTAATTTAAGTGATCTTCACAAAGCATTTATAAATAATTTGGGTAAATGCTAAGCGAATGAATCGGATACAAAGTTATGTGTAGTTTTATCAAGTAAAAAAATAATAATAATAACATTACAACCAGCATGTACCCAAATGTCACAGTAATTTATCTTCAGGAGAGAGGATGATTTATGTTTCTCTTTTTTATACTCATATATATTTTTTGTTCTAGATCATGTTGGTTTTATTTTCATATTGGGAAGCATGTATGTTATCCTGAATTCTAGGAGATTTTGAAGGGTGCTGTTATGGGCTGAATGTTTGCATCTCCATAAAATGTATATGTTGAAACTTAACCTCCAAGCCAGTAGTGTTAGGAGGTGGGGCTTTGGGTCATGAGAGTGGAGCCCTCGTGATCAGGATTAGAGCCCTCATAAAAGAGGCCCTCCAGAGCACCTTCAGGCTTCTTCCTTGGGAGGACACAGCGAGAAGGGAGCCATTTATAAGCCCCATTTGTTTCATTTGTAAATTAGGGTAAGGGGTGATCTTTCCATAAATGTTGCTGAAAATATCAGAAATAATTTTTTAATGCACCACATGCAATAACTGGTGCATTGGAGGTGCTCATAAAGGTCATTCTTATTTACAAAGTTACATTTTATGGGCACCCTGGTGATGTAAAGGGCAGTAACCTGGAATTGGGCACTAATCTAGAAAGGATGGTTAGTCCTGTATATTTTCCAGAGTAAAGAGGAATCGTGAGTTCTTTTTACAGGATCTGATGTGTTCAGCCTTCAAGAAGCAACTCAAACCCAGGCCTTCCTCCCAGCCCCCACCTCCTGGGTGCAGCCTTCCTGACCATGCAGGCCTGCAGCACTCCCTCTCTCCCAGGCAAGGACAGCAATCACTGTCAGAACCATTCATTTGATAATTAATCACAAAGGGACCTGTGACATGTCTTCTACTGTCGTTGAAACTGGAACATTCCCTATTCCCTGATAACTGAACTTCTGTGTTTGGGTCTCATCTCTTCAATTAGATTAAAAGCCTCTCGAGGGTGACGCTGCTTCCTCTATTTTTGCATTCAGTAGGTGACTAATACTTGCTGCACATTTGATTGTTGTGTTTGCTTATGTCTAGCCAGCAGGAAGCACAGCTCCCAGAGGCTGGTGCAGGGTGAGAGAGGAGTCACCAAAACGCATCAGAACAGCTCTGAGGCTGGCTGCTTCCAGAGGGGGGAAGCAAAGAATCTGAGGCAGGAGGTTTCACGTGGCCTTCCCTGGGGGGCTCCCTGCTTCTGAACACATGCTTGGGGTGGAGGGCAGAGCAGTCACATCAAGGACTAGGTTTGCATCTGGGGTGATGCCAGGACACGAGTTGCTTCCTGCCACCCACAGATGCCTCTGGGAGTCCCAGGCAGTGGCCACCGGGGAACTGGACTTAATCAGGAAGCTGGGGGCAGCCAGCAGGGGCACAGGACCGTGCAGCTGCAGCCAAATCAGGAATGTTCAGAAAGGGGCAGCATCCGGTTCCTCCTCCTTCTCCTGCCTCACTTGTTTGCTCCCTGGTCTGGGCCTGTGGAACCCAGGGAGAGTTAAGGAGAGGGGCCCTCCCAGCAGGAGCAGCTGTGTCCTGCCCTCCCTCTGCGGCCTGGGGCGCTCTGGTCAAGGCGGGAGCAGTCACATGCAGCCGACAGCTGCGGTGGCGCCAGGGCCGGGCGCTCACCACATGGCTTCCTTTTGATTCCTGCCCTCCCCTGGGCCGGCTGCTCCTCCCCTGCCACCAGAGCAGCAAATGGCGGGTGGTGTCCTCAGAGAAGGGGCAGAGGAGGGTGGAAGAGGTCATCGCACCACCTGCTTCCCTCTTCGCTCTTCTTCATGTGACATTCACTTCAGAGCCACAGGACGGTGCCTGCTTTTCTTTGTTGCATCGCAGCAGACACACGAGTCTGATTCCCCAGCTACAAGTTCCTATTTCAGTGGTCCTGGTGTTTGGGATCTTAGAAGCCGGCTCGGAAAGGAACTTAGGAAGAAAGCTGATGTCTGAGTGTCCGTCCGAAATCAGACACACTCATGCGGGACGCTGAGCTAGAGCCCTGTTAGCTGGACTCCAGGGCACAACTGGGGGCCTAACCTTGCCAACCCCGCCGCCGGGCCCCCTCTATTTTAACAGCAATGCCTCTAAGCCAGGGCCAGCACCTCTCCCTCTATCCCCCTCCTCCCCAGGACCCTTTCAGCAGAGCAGAGATTTCCACGCAGCTCCACGCAGCCAGCTTTGCCGCCAGTAGCCCCCGCAGCAGCAGCAGCCATAAGCTCTGATGGGGAATGGGACGCGCGAGCCGGGGGAGCCGGGTGGTTTGGGTGGCGGGGAGAGCATCATCCTGCAGTCCGGAGCTGGGCCACCTCTCGCGACGGGAGAGCGCCCCCTGCTGCCCGTGTCCCGCTGGTGTCGCACAGCGCTTCTGCTCCGAGGGCCGCGTCCCCAGACCCCGGGTCATCCGGAGCTGCAGCCGGAGGCCTGGCAGGGCCCACTTCGCAGTTTGGCTGGGCAGAAAGAGACTTTAGTCTCTCTGTACTGATATGTGCCAGCAAAGGCCAAGGCCTGGGCCAGCCCCTCTGGGGGAGCAATTCTCTAGGGCGTCTTGGTTGAGAGAAGGGGGTCTGGCTGGGAATGAGGTTTACCTCCCTCATTGCCTCCCGGACCCTGGACGTGTGGTTTAACCTCTGAAGAGTCCTTTCTTCATCATTAAACCGAGGTAATCAATAGTACCTCCAACTCAGTGATGTTTTCCGGTGATAATTCATGTAAAGCACATAGTAAGCTTTCAATAATAGTAACTTATTATTATTGATTCAGCCAACGCCTCTACAGCTAAGTGATAAGAGAGTAACTGACGAGGTCTCGATGGCCAGAAGTCAGGGGATTTGTTTCTTCAAAGCATTTTCATCATTAAATGGAGCTGCTCTGGTTCTGCGGGCATCTTGGAGGGAAACGACTTTGCCTAAAGGGGAAATAAATGCCACAGACATTCACAGAACCGTCAACCACAAACAATTATTAAACACACTGATCAATGCTCCAAGCTGTACAAGAAAGAACAGGGAGGAAAGTTATGTTTGGGGACACGATCCTGCATTGTCCATTTTTCCATCTTGCCTGGATAGCTAGTAACTATAAACACAGCAGAAACATCTCCCATTATTAAAAAAGCAAACAAACGGAAAAAATCCCCTGGCTCCGTATCCCCCCTACCCCCGCCAGCCCCCCCTCCACTGTCTTCCCTTCCCCTGACAGCCAGATTTCTTGAAACATGCCCGGTGACTCCACTTCCTCTCTTGTCAGCTCTTGAACCCACTCAGTGAGATGTCTCAGACTACCCCACTGCACCCACCACTGTCAAGGACACCCGACCCCTGCACCTCTCCTCCCCCTGCTGACACTAGCACGGTTGATGGCCCACTCCCTCTTCCTTGGAGCACTTCCTCCCTTCCACCCAGCCCCGCTTCTTCTCTCCTCTCTGGCCAGTACTTCTCGGTCACCTTGGGCTAGAAGCTCACCTCTTCATCCCCCCTGGGCTCAGTATCCAGGCTTCTCCTCCTATCACACTTCCTCTCCCGCCCATGTTTTCATGCCCACACCCCAGTGCTGCCTACGTGCTGTCTCCAGCTCCCCCCCCACCCCCGACCCTGAGCTCCACACTTGCGCATCCAGTAGCCCCTTCACCGACTCGGTTGGATGCCCCAACGCACCTCCAAATGCACCTTCCTATTCTCTCCTCCCTGTCTTTCCCTTCGCTGGTTTCTCCTGAGAAATCATTCATCTTACTAGGAGCAACATCATGCTTGCAGTTGCTCAGGTCACCCAGAGCCGTCCTCCTCACTGGCGCTCTTTCACACCCTGCATCAGTTCATCAGCAAATTTCATCAGTTCTACCTTCGAGACGTGTCTCCAATCTGATCACTCTGGAAATCTCCACTGCTGCCCCAGTCTGAGCCACAGTCATCTCCTGGCTGGTCTTCCTGCTTCTAGCCTGTTCCCCAGTCTGTTTTCACATAGCAGCAAATAGAGTCTTTTATGACAAATGTCGAATCATGTTACTCCTTTGCTTAAACTCTTCAAAGGTTTCCCTTTTCCCTAAGAGAAGAGAACAGAAGACCCCTGCATGGTCTACAGGGCCACATGCTATCTTGCCTCTAGCTGCTTCTGTTAAGTCTAGGCTAACGTAGAAAAATACCAGTTGACTCCTGACACATTCCTGGGCTGCAAACAAAATGGAGTAAGTCTGGTTCACTCCCAGGATAAATGGGAAAGTAGTCACTAACTTCTTGCTTGACTAACTCCTGGGCCTGAGAAACAAGCTGACTATCCCCAGATGGACCTGTAAACAATGCCAGGTGGAGAGAATACTGAGACAAACGTGTATGGAGGAAAAGTACTGGAACTAAAATGTATGGGAAAATATTAAAACAAAGATATAGCTAACTAACCACAAAATTCTGCTTCTGTACAATGCTTACTTGCTACCTGCCACCCCAGCGCCCCCAAATGCACCTGGACAGCCTATGTGCCAACCAGGATGCAGATCAAGCCTTAAAACCCTGACTCCTTAAGCACTCGGGGCTGCTCTCAGAAACCCCATGTTGGGGCACTGAGGCAGTCGCCAGCCGGCTCGTCAATAAAAGGACTCTGCTGTAAATTTGACTTGTTTAGCAGTGTGGTCTTTGTGGGCACAAAACTTCTCCGACTTCATCTCCTATCCCATGCACATGTCACTCAGCCACACTGGCCGCCTTGCCTTGGCTGGAGTGCCCCCAGCATGGTTCTGCCACTACACCTTCTCTCTTCCTGGAATGCTCTGCCCCCAGGCAAGCATGGGGCTCCTTCCCTACAGTCCATTCAGCCTCTGCT
>CAUYQV010099706.1:0-10114 GCA_963574575.1 Galagoides demidoff | reverse complement strand
TGGCCTTCATCTCACTATTAATCTCTTGACACGCCATCTAGGGAAATCCTTTGTAAGTGACTTGAAGTAATCAAATTACTAGTCTCTGGAGCATGCTGATGAATTAATTGTAATTTCTATTCCTTTTTTTTTTTTTTTTTTTTTAGACAGAGCCTCAAGCTATCCCCCTGGGTAGAGTGCCATGGCATAACAGCTCACAGCAACCTCCAACTCCTGGGCTCAAGTGAGTCTCCTGCCTCTGCCTCCCACGTAGCTGGGACCACAGGCGCCTGCCACAAAGCCCGGCCATTTTTTGGTTGCAGCCATCATTGTTGTTTGGCGGGCCCGGGCTGGGGATTCAAACCCGCCACCTTAGGTGTACGTGGCTGGCGCCTTAGCCGATTGAGCTACAGGCACCGAGCCGTAATTTCTATTCCTATGATGACACTATCTGGGCTCAAATCAACTATTAGATTTCGTGTTTTTGACGATGAAAGGAGAAAAGAGAAGAAAATACTATAATGTTTTTGCCGATTGACGGGGAGAGGAATCTGGTGCTTTTTAAAAGGAAAAAAATCATTAAAATAATTTAAAATTATTAATCCACTAAGCATCAGAGCCCAGTCCAAAGCCTGTCATTGAGTTAATAATAGTTGGCAATTCTTTTCAGACATAGCTTTTGTGAGGTCATTTTTTCTGAGCCTAGTGGTGAAAAGCATCAGAGCCACAGAGCAACATTTGGCAATAAATTAGTTCAGCTTGTTTCCACATGGCCCCCAAATCTTCATTTGTTCCATCATGAAAAACAAACTTTCGTTTGCTTGAAGCAGGGAAAAATAAATGATTTTTCTTTACACATTTTGACAATTTAATTTTTAGCATGTGCATATGTTAATCTTTAAAAAACACCGCTAACTACTCTTTTCCCTATTTGGTTTTAGTCTCTGTAAGGAAAAAACATGCATTCTTTGCTTTTAACAGAAAGAGCTAAATTTTCTCATTGCAACAGCAATGAAGTCCAAAGAAAATACATGTGACTTAACATGGTATTGAGTGATATTAGGGAAAAGTCCGTCCCTGGACTTCTCTAAGTATGAAGTGGGTTACCACATCTCAGATAACCATAATCTTATGGTATTGCCAGTTGGAGGCAGAGGTGTGGAACAGGTGACTAAATCTTTTTTCATTCCTGTGATACAGATTAAAGGTAAAAATGGATCACTTTTAACTACGAAACAAACGTGACTTAGCAGGATTAAGCGTTAAGTCAGGAAGAGGGGGGAAAGAAAAAACCAACCAGAGTAGTGAGAAATGTTACCTAGATTACTAAAGTTTGTAAAAATGTCCTAATCAAGGTGTCCTCTCATTAACTAGTAGAGGGAAGGGGTGGGTGATGCTGGTGTAGCAATAATGATAAAAACAGCTAACATTATTGAGCACTGATTGTGTGATAGGCCCTGTTCGAAGAGTTTTATATACACAAACTCATTTATTTCTATGAGGTAGGTATCTCTGTTTTCCTTTTAAAGATGAGGAAATGGAGGCTTAAAGGGCTTATTTAAGTAATGCTGCAAGCTCTTTGATACTAATGGCTCACCCTAAGCCACTGTACCATAGCCATATTAGGCGCCCTTGTTAGAATACTAGACCTTGGGCAAGTTACTTTGCTTCTGTAGATGGTTATTCCAACATGTAAATGAGATAATACATGCAAAATACTAATAGTATCTAGCAAGAGTAAATGTTTAATAAATATTAGCTGCTATTTATTTATTTTTGAGACAGAGTCTCATTCTGTTATTCCAACTAGAGTGGTATGGCATTAGAGTGTGTGGCGTCAGCCGAGCTCACAATAATCTCAAACTCCTGGGCTCAAGTGATCCTCCTGCCTCAGCCTTACTAGTAGCTGAAACTGCACGTGCCTGCCATGAGGCCAGGCTAATGTTTCTATTTTTAGCAGAGATAGGGCCTTGCTCTTGCTCAGGCTGGTCTTGAACTCTTGAGCTCAAGTGATCCTCCTTGCCCCCCAGAGTGTTAGGATTGCAGATGTCAGCCACCATATCCAGCCCAAATAGTAGCTGTTATTAAAGCATAGGAAATTAGCAAAGAATCCTAAAGGATTAATTAGAGGTTTGACTTTGCTAGTTTGCTTTCTTGGTGCATATCTGTGTTTCCCAGTCTTTATGTTACATTCTTAGAAATCGCTGGGGAATGAAGGCAGTAATCGTAGACATTAGGACATTACACCGCCAGGGCTTTCCACTTCTCAGGGTGCTCCTACACATCTGATTGCTCACCACAGTCATGCTACTTGTCAGCAAACTGAGCCTTTAAGAAGTTAAGTAATATTAGTTTGGTCACAAATTTGATAGCAGAAGTTGGAATTCAGATTTGAGGTTGTGAGGGTGAGTTTAATTCACAGCCTTTAATGTTCTCCTGGTTTATTGCATCTAGTAATATTAAGCTAATCTTGAGTTTTCTATGTATAAAATCAAATCACCTGTACATACCAATATTTGTATTTCTTCCTTCCCATAGTTACTCCTTTCATTTATTTTTCCTAATCTTTACAGGCAGCGGCTGTGGCACAATATTAAACAGAAACTTACCTTACCTTTTTGCACTTCAGTTAACCTTTCTCATGTTCTTCCCATGGTGTGTCCTCCCCCAAAGGCGTGGATGTAGCACATGAACCTGCTACCCCGTTGTCAGAACCATTTCAAATGTTATCGCTGCCATAAAAAAGTTTCTTTGCTCTTCCCAGCTAGAGTAATTTCTCTTCATCCTACATCAGTGGGTCTCAACAGGGGGGTGATTTTTGTCCCCCAGGGGACATTTGCAGTGTCTACAGACATTTTTGGTTGTGACACCTGGGTAGGAGGGTGGTGTTAGAGGCATCTAGTGGGCATGGGCCAGGAAGAGATGGTCATCACCCTACCACACACAGGACAACCCTTTACCATGTTACTGGGCCCAAAGTGTCAGAAATGCTGAGGTTTAGAAACATTGGTCTAAAGCTAAACTAAAGGGTGATGGCATTATGTTATGTATCATTTTCTCCTTAAAAAAATTATTTATGTATCTATTTTATCATGGACTATAAATTATTGGAGGGCAGGGATTCTGTCTTAATCATCTTTTTTCACTACTATTCAAGATAATCAGCCAATCCTCCCTTAGGTCTATCTGAATTATCTCATTAGATACCTTAGATTCATAATCATGAATCAACCATTAGCTACAAAAGATGACAGATGTTAGATGAAAGGATTTAAAGTTCTTTCAGACCTTTGATAAACGAGAAAAATAACATAGGACCTAATTTTTAACTTACAAGACTTAGGCATTGGTCATTCTTATTTCTGATTTTATTCAACTTCCCCGGTGATTCCACAAACTACAATATATAGAAAAGGGTCTAGAAAAAGGATGCTGAAAAAAGATATAATCCCCATATGCATGTATTTAGAAAAAACATTTTTAACCATGAAAAATTTGACAATGTTGACTAAGAAAAAATCTGCTGGCTGAATCAAACCAAGGAGGAAAAGAAAAAGTGAAAACGCTTTCAAGACATTGGGCTCAAGGGAAACACGATGCGGGAAAACAAATGCTCAACATACCAACACTGGGGTCGCATTCAGAGCTCACATTTGTTAAAAAATATGATCTCCCTGGAAGAGAGCAGGCATTGTTTTATTTAAAGTGCCTGAAGTATCTGCGTTCATTAACATATGTCAGCAGCAATTCCAACAGGATTTTGTCAAAAAAGAAAATACGAATCTCTATAATTCTTCTCAACAACGATTTTTCCAGTAAGAGCTAAAAGATGCACTGAATAAATGATGGTTTTACAACGTAACAGAAATCCTTCTCACAGCCAGGAAGGCTTTTGTTATTTTACATTAATAAGTGTATTTCCACATGCAAATTTGACCAGTGATGTTCTGTGTGACTTTTGAAAAGAGCTAACTACAAATGTAATGGTTAATTGTTGCATCTGACTTTTCCAGCTTTTTGTTTTTATGCAGTACTTTCATGTAACAATGAAATCACTCTTACAGATCAACGAAGGGGTGCAAGGTGAGAACTGGAGTAAAGACCCCCCAACTGTGTGAAGGAACAGGCTCAGCTAAAAACAATGATAATTAATCACCAGACACTGTCCCCTCGTTTGCCTCTCTGTAATTGCTGCTCTGGAGGACACAGCTGGCAGTTGTAAAGATTTTTAATTTCTCTCCATAGTTAACATCACCTATTCGAAACTTGGGGTAGTTTTTGAGATATCTTCCAGCTCCTGCATTCCAGTGGATTGGTTGACCCACCCACACAGTGGCCTGTACTAAGAGACTGATGGTTCCACCCCAAACACAGCTAATTAGCAGACCCTGATTGCCTGTCTCCCTTAAACACCCTGTCTCCCAAATTCTCGGGGAGGCGGATGTGAGAAATTCCTCCTGTCTCCTTGCTTACCACTATGTGGAATAAACTCTTTCTCTGCTGTAAACCCTGCTGCCTCTGGGTATTGGTTTCCTCTGGGGCACATGAACCTGGCTGGGCAGCAACAACAATACAACAAATATGTCCTTTGAAGTAAAGTAGTCTATTAAGTAACACAGACATTTCCATTGAATTTTATTATGTTCACAAAATTTTCATAACAATAATCATATTATTACAAAATAATCATTTGCTATGGCCAATAGCACGGGCAGTGGTCATAATGAAAATGGAAGCGTTTCATGTGAAAAAAGATAGCAACTCCAAGACAGAATAATGCTTATTTCTACATAAGATTTACAATCACTTCTGTAATTTGTTTCCAGTTTAAAGAAAGAATTTTTTCGTAAAGACAGGGTCTTGTTTTATCACTCACACTGGAGTGGTACAATCACAGCTCACTAAACCTCCAACTCAAACAATCCTCCCTTCAGCCTCCCGAGTCGCTGGGACTTCAGGTGCATGCCACCACACCCACCTAATTTTTTTTAGGGTGTTGCTGTGTTGCCCAGGCTAGTCTTGAATGCCTGGGCTCAAGGATTCCTCCTGCCTTGGCCTCCCAAATTGCTGGGATCAGAGGTGTGAGCCACTGTACCTGGCCTTACTTCCAGTTTTTAATGCTTTTTAAAATTTTTTTTGCAAGTTTTTTTGGCTGGGACTGGGTTTGAACCCACCACCTCCAGCATATGGGGCAAGCACCTTACTCCTTTGAGCCACAGGCACTGCCCCATTTTTAATGTTTTTAATGGATACTTTTACTTATATCCTGATCAAGCAATGCTATAATTATATGAACTAAATAATTACTTACCTAGTAAATCTGAGGCTCTCAAATTTTCTTTCAGGAATGTAACAGAAATAATGGCACTACCTATAAAGAAAATGGCCATTAGTGGTAGTTCCAATATAAAAACATATATTATGCAATGCCATTGTAAAGAAGTTAAACAATTTGTGTCTTATGCCTGATGAGCTGTGTCCTAGTCAGAGACACCCAGCAGCTGTGGTTATAAAAATGACATTCCCTTTGTGGTTGAGGATACATGGATATTGGCATGGTTGACAATGGACCTAGGATGAAAGTACCTAGTACACAGTCAGGGCTTAATACAAGTTTACTGAATGGCTCAACAAGAGAAAGAAAGAAGTAGGCAGAAAGAGCAGGAAGGGCTGGAGAGATACAAAGAGACAGAAGGGGAGGAAAGAACTTTAAATATGTCTTAAACTGAAACTCATATCCCCAAATTCTTCCTCTTTTCACACATGACATCCTATAGGCTACGGGTCTAAGTCTGTATTTCACAACCTCTCCAGCCTTCCCTTCCTTTGAGTTGTCACTGCTGTCTTTCCATACCCACACCCAGCTCAGGGGGCCATTATAACAGCTTCCCTTTGGCCTTCCTTTTCCCCAAACTGACACCAGAGTAATCTCTTCCAAATGCAAATCTACAGCTTAGGAATCTCCAAATGGCTTCTTGTCACCATCTGGACAAAGGCTGCACTACGCAGCAGACACTCAAAGAGCCATGACTTCGCTTCTGTCACTTGCATCACCATATTTGTCCTTATCTCTTCTGTAATCTATGCCAAGCCCTGATGAACCCAGAATCTGCCACACAGAGTCATGGGCTCAGTGGTTTTTACACAGGTAACTCTGCTCCCACCCTGGTGACCAGCTCTAGTCTCAAGCATCACCTTCCAATCCCCCCAGGCCAGCTGATCTCTCCATCCTTGTGTAGCTTTTTCAGGACATCTAAGATTTATTTGCACAAAACTATCAGTTCCTTTTGCTCTGAGGTAAGTCTTCTTATTCTTCTAAGATCTCTGGACCATATAGCTGGTATCCAGCACACAAAAGTTGCTCAATAAGTTTTCACTGAATGCAATGAAAGAGTATTTATGGGATCTCAGCCCTGCAGTTGCTGATCCTTGTGATGTTTGAGACCCTCTTTCTCCTTCCTGAGGCTACCGGACTCTCCCCCATGGTCTGCTGTTGCCTCCGGTATGAGGGGTAAATTGAACCTCTCTGAGTTCTTTCTCTCATGGGGCCATTCCTCTACAAGCACAGGCCTGGAAAAATCCCAAATCGCAGCAATGCAAAAAGATACACAACATAGTGTGCATGGTCAGTTTTCAATAGAACTTATCCTCTGGTTGTTTTTTAAAAGTAAAAATACGGAAAAGAAAAATTACCACAAAATAATATCATCATCCAGAGAAAAATCCAGTTACTGTGTTGCTGTTTTTATTTCCCTTTGGTTGATAACAAGCTGTTATACAAAATTTCTTCTCACAGTTTCCTTAGTTACCAAATTTGCTGTGTTTGTAAGAATTCTTCACAGACATAATTTTAATGTCTGTGTAATAATCCATTAAATAGTTGCTGTAGCTAAATTTGAATATGACTACATCTGGTATTCTGGCAATTTATTTAAAACAGAATAACAAATCCACACCAGAAACCCTCAAGATAAGCTGGATCTTCATTTTTTTTTTTCCACTTTTTTTCTCAATCTAGCTCTCTCCCATTCCAGTTGATCCTTGTCCTTCCAAACTTTCCCCAGGCAAATGACTTGTAGGAATGAAAGCTTCCCACAGAATAAACAGACTGTGGGGAATCCTCACCAAGCACGGTTTAATTGGGTGGTGTGACTTGAAAATGTTACAGCAGGACTTTTTGTACTAATGTATGGATACACGGCTCATCAAATTAAGGACTGAATTTGGGACAGGTATAAAAATGTATGATAATTTTCTATCTCAGATTTGGACCAAAATAATTCAGGGAAATTAATCTTACATGTTAGCGCATTAGGAAAGGTATAAAAACCAAGACTTCTTCCCCAACCCTGAATTGCTGACTTCCTGTATAATTAGGTAAGGACTGTTTCCAAGCAGAAGGAGATAGATTAGTAATAAAGAATAGGCAAAGTATCCCAACACCAAAACATACCAGACGCATTCTATTCTAAAAATCCTTAAGATGACTATTACACAACAAAGGGTTCCAGTAAGAAAGGAGGCAGTGTTTACACAGAATGAGGAAAGTTTAGAGTGGTAGGAGGCATAATCTATTCCGGGTCCTCAATGTTATACCCGGGACACTGAGGTCCAGAGAGTTTGTCTACTCACTGATCCACCCATCTAACAAACATTTACATTACAGCAGACTGGAATTGGGCATCCATATTTCCTTATCCTCGGGCCAGAGCCCTTTCCAGTACACTACATTCCTTTGCCTCCCTTGAAGAAAGAAAAGACGTCATTTTCCTTCTCGTTGCTAAGCCATGGTTTCATAAATAATTTTATTTTCAGAAAGAAAATGGGAAAATGTTATGTAGGAAATACTTTCATTGCTAAAAGCAAAAGGGACATTATTTGGTAAAAAAAGAAAACTTGAAATATAACATATGTGTCAAATTATATCAGTTGCTATAAAACAATCAGCAGAGTTTTATAAAACAGAAATATGCTACTCTACCTTTCAGAGAGAGTTTAGGAGTCTAATGTGCTTTCACTCCACCCAGTGACCTTTTTTTCTGTTTGAAGAGAACATGAGGTTTTCTAAAAAATTTTTAGATAAGAGAATAAGATTTTTAGTTTTACTTATCTAGGAAAGAAAGTAATAAAAAGGGAACATTCTAGTAAGATACATTTACTTGTAACTCATTTATCTTGCTGTACACGGTGAGGTGGGAGCTGTGCTAAATGAAAAGATCATCTCTGAGCAACAGCTAATAACAGGACTTTGAAGAAGAGCAGTAAATTTTTTAAATGAGAAAAAAACAATATTCTCTTATACCTTTGCAATCAAGGATTTGTCAAATGCAGGCCTATCTAATAGTTGCTGGTAACAATAACCCTTGCCTAATGAACACCTAAAAAAGAGAGAAAATCATCACACTTTTATTCTTACAGTAAAGTTTAATATTCAAAATTAGAACATTTCAAGATCAATAGCTTAAAAAGCATTAAAACAGAACACATCCATAAATTAAACACATTTGTAATGGGCATGATTTAGCCAAGGTTATTACTGAGTATTTACCTCAGCATTCCCAGTTTTGTGTGTATTTTTGGTTTGAGGTTTGTATATTTTGGGCAGAGGCTCATGAATGCTTCCCTTCTGGTCTTCAGAAGACACTAGTTTACACAGAATGTTCAGGATCTGAGTGGTTAACTAACTAGTACCTTTTCAGGGGGAAAAAAGGGATGTAAGAAAAATCAGGAAGGAGATGTGTGTTCTCTAGATGTGCAATAATGTCAGAAGGTTAATAAAATATTTCTCCACTCAGATGGGCTATTTTCTTAGGCAAAACTCACAGCCCATATTCAGTGGCATGTGGGAAACATGTATAAAATTTGACACTCTTTTCTACCATGCTTATCAACAATGAATGGTGGATAATGCTTCTGCAGATGCTGAAAGAATTTTCTCATCTTGGGGCCTACATACAAAGTTTTGAAAGGGTGTCTAATCTGACCTGAGTTGGCTTCAACACATCCCAATGGAAATGCTAAGTTGGAAAGGTTGAGCCTGATTCATAACCATGCTGTGAAGTGGAATGTGGACAGGAATTAGCCAAAAAGACTTCCTTGCTCTTTTGCTACTCAAAATATCACTTTAGGTGAAAAGTAGAAGGTCCTATTGAAGAACTGCTAAGGTCACAACACTGCCTAGGTGGCCAGGTGCTGAGCTGGGATGGCCAGACATCTGGGGTCCAGGTTTGACTCTGTCCAGAGCCAGCTATGGAATATGGCACAAGTTAATGCATATCCCCCAGGTTTTATTAATATTAACTCAACCAGTGAGATGAAGCATGTTTCTAATTACCCCCCTTGCTCAAATATGTAATAAATAGCCAGTTATTAGAAGTAACACCTAGCTAAAGCTGTACTTGTTGTGTTTTCCAAAGTAGCTTGGAGTCTTTGAGGGAAAGGAGACAGGTCCTCTGTTTCCCAAGATGATGATGGTCTACACATGCAAGTGTGAGGGAAGCACCAAGATCTGACGCATCACCCTTTCCTCACTTAGTGATGGTAGGTTTTGAATCGTGTATACCCAACAGTAGGGCAACCCCTGATGGATAAGTGAATGGTCAAAAACACAAATAATACATAATGACAGCAGATAAACACCTAGAAGAAAGTCCACATCACCAGTAATAAAAGACAGACAACCTAAAGCCAGCTGTTTTGCACACACAGTTTTCAGGCTGAGTGTCAACAAGGAGGAAGTTAAGTCAGTGCTCTCCCATGGGGCCAGCCCCGCCAAAGTCAGTACAGCCTTTCTGAAGGCTGATTTTACAACATGTATTGTAAGGTGACCAGACGTCCCGCTTTTGGCGGGACAGTCCCAATTTTTAACAATTTGTTCCACCTCCCGCAGTGTTTTTAAAAAGTCTCAATTTTTGGAAAGAATGCATGACAAGCTAGGGAATGGTGGGAGAATGGGAAGGGAATATATAGTTTTTGGCTGCCATGTGGCTATTTTGCCAGGATATGAGTTTTATATTATTTTTGTTAATTTTATAATGTTAAACTTTAATAATAACAAATAATTGTTAAGAACTGATTATCAAGAACTGCTTATCAAAGTTCGCATTGTTGATCAGGTTAGAATTTGACCACCATT
>CAUYQV010099704.1:0-64641 GCA_963574575.1 Galagoides demidoff | reverse complement strand
CCTCAAGCTATCCCCCTGGGTAGAGTGCCATGGCATCACAGCTCATAGCAACCTCCAACTCCTGGGCTCAAGTGAGTCTGCTGCCTCCGCCTCCCAAGTAGCTGGGACCACAGGCGCCCGCCACAACGCCTGGCCATTTTTTGGTTGCAGCCATCATTGTTGTTTGGCGGGCCCGGGCTGGGGATTCGAACCCACCACCTTAGGTGTACATGGCTGGCGCCTTTAGCCGATTGAGCCACAGGTGCCAAGCCATTGTGTGCATTTTTATTTTTGTGAAATTTACAGATAAGTTTTCTGAACTTTATTTTCTACAAAAACAAGCAAATTGTGTTTAATGAGTTCTATGTTTCTTCCAATTTTAAGATGCTATGAGTAAAAACTAGGATCAAGAACCACTCATATTAGTCTATACCAATAGACTGAGTATCTTTGCCAACCACTACAGAGACACTTTACTCTTTGACCACTTTTAGTGAAATGAGGTGGGCAGACACTTCTGATATCTTTACATTTATTTCTAAAGTGGTACCAAATATATTTGTCTTTTTTTATCCTGAGCATCACTTGCTCAGGCTTATCCCTGTTTTCATGTCACAGACAGATGGTGGGTCTTCAAATATATGCCCACTAGGAAAATGTACTCAGAAAATGTTACTCTTTCCCCCGTGTATAACTCAGAACAAGTAAATGAATTCAATTTTCAATGGGATTTGGCCTCTAGTCCAGTGACTTTTAATCTGTGTGCTGCAAAAACTTTAAAGTTATTATTTAAATTATTTTCCAAAGAATTTCAAAGCACAGTAAGTATATCCTTTTTAACTCTTTTTTTTTTAGCAACATAAGTGTGCCTCATAAATTTAACTATAGGTTCGAGTGTGTTGTGAGATTAAAAAATGTTAGAAAACACCACTATAGGCTAATGATGATTTGATATAAAAGGTGGAATGCATAAACCAAGAGTTATTAAATTTAGTAAGAAATAAAAATTGGTTACTTGGCTGAGAATGAAGAGAGGTGAGAAAACTTGGATTGCCATTATAAGTGATAGCTATAGCATTTTTTCCTTGTGATTTCTCTATCTTATGACATGTATATACAGCCATATCAATAAAAATATCATATGCTTTTTATAACCAAAGTGAGGGTTCAATTAAACAGGAGACATACATATGCTTTTAATTTCCTATTTAAATCACCCTTCCTGATGGGGCAGATAACATTAGGTATATATGTGCTACTTTCTGTGTGACACAATTCTCCATAGGCATCTTGTGTTTATGCATATTTAATGAGCAGAGGCATTGAATGCCTTTGTTCCAGATTAGCTTTCCAAGAATATTTGCATAATTAACAACCTAAAAAGACAGAGATAATATCTCTCTCTAGAGAAAAGAGAAGATATACTTACTGCTAATTATAAAAGATTTGGGTTCCCTAAGTTTAGGATTCCTCCTCTAATCAACCCATTGCATGTTCAGATATCATATGGCCCTCTTCATATTGCCCTATGAGAACTGGGGCTCAGAAAACTGGTGTAAGGAAATGCCAGTTCTCTGACTACTGCTGCTACTGTGAGTAATAAAATCTCTTTTCCCTAACCCAAAAATCTATGTCTTTTCATCCAAGAAACCCTAACTGCTTGAAAATAAGGAAAAAAATCTCAGGCATATTGAAGTTCTTCATAATTCCTACGGGAAGGCTCTACAGCTACCTGTAGTTGGAATTCATTTTACCCCTATAGGCAATAACAACTTTAACAGCAATAGTAATAGTAAAATATGCTACTATATTTTTTTTGCATTTATTTTATGACTGTTTGTTAGCTGCATTTTGGGCAGTGGTGATGGTTCCATGTATTTTCTTAGTTGGTAAGATAATTTCTCTGATTGATCCCACAAGTGAATAACCACTTATTAAATGGTTGTTTACTGAAGTAATGACTGTATAAAAAGCCTTGACACATTGGTTGTACTGTCTGATTCAAATAATTACTACTGAATAAATGAATAATATACTGAGTGTCAGGCCTTGAGATAGGTACTCTTTTACTTTGCCTGATCAAGTTAGCCACTTACCCAAGAAGCCCACTTTACACTTACACTTTTAAAAATAAGGGAGCCTATGTAATTGCAAAGAGTACTTATGGGGCTGTAAAACCAAGAGCTCTTAACACTGGAATCAAAAATTGAAGTGACTATTGGATGCCATAGTCACTCAACAGTATTATGCATCACCTCTGTGGTGGTATTCCTCCCCAAAGTCCATAACTCCAGTCTAATCACAAGAAATCATCAGCCAAACCCAAATTTAGCAGCATTTTACAAAATATCATGTTCAGTTTTCTTCAAAACTGCCAAAGTCATGAACATGGAAAGATAAAAAAAAATCCGCAGGTTGGAGGAAACTAAAGAGATGTGATGACCAAATAAAATATGAAATCCTATACTGCATCTCAAGCAGGAAAAAAAAGCGTTGGTGAGAAAATCAGTAAAATTTGAATACAGTCTAAAGTTTGGTGAAGAATAATACAATAATGTTAATTTCTTGGTTCTAATAAATTCATCATGGTTATGGTGTTGACAAGCAGGGAAGCTGTATAAAGGTTATACAATAATTTTCTCTACTATTTTTCCCACTCTTCTCTAAATGCAAAAGTATTTCAACATTAAAAAGTTAATATATGAGAGGGAAAGGGCAAAAGAGGAAGATGGATTTAGCATTAAGGACTCAGGAGAGAAATATAAAAGTCTCTAAGAAAGCTAGAAGAATCCACTGACCTACAAAATTCTCCCAAAACATGCTTTCTTCTGATGCTAGGCCTATTAGAGTATCTTCTACTTACTCTGTAACTGTCTTCATCATGCTTCCTTCTGAAATATTTAGTCAAAAATAAAATGAAATTAAAAAGCAGATTACAAAGTGTATTCCCAACAACCCCCACCTGCAAAACCCACTCCCAGTGATTATGAAGTTGCTCCACATTCTCCAGTTTTTGAATGTACATGCTGGCTTTCTGAGTTTCAAGAAGCGTTAGTTCATGATGTCAATTCTAAGAAGAAAAAGAAGCATATTATATAATGAAGTGTGTTTTGTTGCTTTTAAGACACTTGAAAATTAAGGTTGTTGTAAGAGGTAATATTATGAAGAAAAATAAAAGGTTGGCTTGTAGCTGCTATTCCTCAGTAATTGCGTGGCCATCTGGTTTGGTTTTGAATCATCCTTATTGATTCTCAGGAAAATGAAATACTGAAATCACCACATAGCTTTAAATTCCAAATCCATGTCAGCTTTGCCAAGCGTTGCCCCATCTGTAGCAGGGAACAGCATGCAGGCAGCCTGGTTTCAGCCTGACTCAGGCTATAACATATTTATTTGCCTGTGCCTGTTATTGACAGTTCCCTTACCATGCTTGTTTTGTTAAGTCAGCTCACAACCTTTAATGTCGCCTATGTTTTTCATGGTGTAAATCCTCTGAACAGGAAATTCTTACACAAGTAGCATCCAATACCACATCAGTTATTCGCATCTTGCCAATATTGACTATGATCAAACCCTCTAAATATCATTATCAAAGCCTCAGACTGCCTGCTGCATAGTGGGTTTTCAGTATGTCCCATTTTTATAAAGAGCAGAGAGCAGTCCAACATTAGAGGTTCTGCATATTGCAGGGAGAGAGACTACTGTGCCTACTTGAGGAAAAGCAGTTTGAATTGCCACATAAAATGAAAATCTTTAAATTTTGTTTATGCAAGACAATAAGAAGCTTCATGGCTTTTTTATGAGGGCCTTTTCCTTTTTTTTCAGTAATTTTAATAAACTTGTTATAAATTCCTCTTGCTGATTCTGTTCATTTCAGAGCTTTCTATCAAGTTTTTCCTACTCTTCACATTAAGATTTATTAAAAGAAAATCACAATCACCACCCTCTCATCTCAATTCTACTCCTAAAAATGCCATTCTAGAGCTCTTGCAACCAGGAAATAGGTCTAAAGTGACCCATGTGTAAGCATTGAGCTCAGTGCTGATAATACTGAAACTTTCAAATAAGAGTAAGGCATACATAAGGATTAAGAATAGAAAGGACTACCAACTAGACTAATAATGCTTCTCTGTGGGTCCAAACACAGGACCAATTTACAGGCTGAGGCATTATTTCTCATGCCAACAGCACACAGGTTAAAAGCTACCAGAGAAGACAATGTTTCCTAGTAATACTTAAAGCCCAAACTTTTGTCTATTATAACTTAAATCAAAAAAGTTCAAGCGAGTTTGATGAGGTCATAGAAAATAACTTGAGCTCTTTAGTCTTACAGACCTGAGATTTTGTCCTGACTTTGATATTTATCAGCTGTCTGCTGCCAGAAAACTCAGTTAAGCTTTCTGGGCTTGTTTCTTTAGATATAGATGATAAATGTAACAAAGTCATGATGTTTGTTTTAAAGAATTAAAGGAAAGAATCCATGTAAACTATTTTTTATGTTATCTGGCACCTAGTAAAGTTCACTAAATGGTAACTCTTACAGTTTCATAATATGGTATTTAAAGCATGTCTCTTTGCTTTTGAGTAATAAAGTACAGCTTACTATTTGTCTAAAAAAAAGCTCACTAAATGATTTTTTTACTATTAACATCATCATCATCATCATTGTTATTAGAATTATCATTATGATTATTTAACTAGTCTCAAAAAATAGACTACCTACTGTATCATAAATTACATAAAATGCCTGACTTCCAAATGAGTTGTACTTTTAAGTTGACAGTATACCAATAGAGAAGAGAAACATATGAATAAAATGTGGACCACGGCAGCATTATACACAATCAACAGATCTGAATTTACAACCTAGCTTTCACTTGCTTATCAGCAGTGTGACCTTAAATAAATTATTTAACCTCTCTGATCCTCAGTTTTCTCACCTATAAAATGAGGACAATAATAACCCTTCAAAGGTATTGTAAGATTATGCCATATAGTAAGGCATTTGGCATAAAGGCCAATATAGAATAAGCATAGAGTAGATGTTAGTTCCCTATCCCTTCTCTACACTATATCACAGACCCTATCAGGTCTTTTCCACTCTATTTTTCCCTTCTCACATCTATACATTACAGTGGAATAAAGAATTTCACAATTCAGTATTTAAAATTATATATTTAGTTGAGAAGCTTTCATATATGAGACATATATACATATTTTTATATGTGTTTTATATATATGTGTGTGTGTGTGTGTGTATATGTGTACATATGTACACACATGTCTCCTTCATTCCAGGGAGTACACATTTTTTGGAAGGTACAAATTGGTAGATTACATTCCAGGAAGATCATACAAACCTAGTGAAGTCATCAAAAGTGCTAGAAGTGAAAAAGTAAGTTTCCTAAATTTATATATATATAATTTTCCCAGGCAAACTTGGGATGTTATTTTACCTGGCCTCATTAACTAAAAAGGATTAGGATTAGTCAGTGCTTGGATTGAAGATCAAAGCAATCAGTCAAGATTTATTGATCTGGAAGGCAGCAACTTTCCCTTTGAATCAGGGATAATTTAATATTCTAGCATGGTTTTATGGGCGTTACTAAACCCTGAAGCTCACCTACAAGTCATAGAGCCACCTTGACTCAATAAAGATGATGTGGATGATACTGGAAGGAAGAAGAAGAAAAAACACTAATTCCAATATTCTAGTAGGACATGGTTATTGTTCCCACTTCCTCTTCTCTGCTCGCTTCCTCTCTTGGTTCTGTATAGATAAGTTCAAAGTTGCCTCAAATTGTAAACCCATGCCTTTCCCGGCTCTTAAGCCAATTCAAATTAAAGGCAGTATCAGCAGATACAGACTTACCGTGCAATTTAGTTTGGATTTAGATCAGCCTCCCTGAGATCTAATGACTCAATAAAGTTCACAAATGTCCATTTTCTCCCACATTCCTATGCTATCCACCAACAATAAAGTAAAAATCAGTAGTAGATAGTTGCATGGATTCTGAAGCTAGACTACCTGAGTTAAAATGAAAGCTCTACCAATTAATTATTGTGTGGCTTTGGGAAAATTATTTTACTTCTCTATTTCTCAGTTTCATCTTCTTTAAAATGGGGATAATGATAGTATCAAACTCATAAACTTGAGAGGATAAAAGATGAGAAGGCTTGTAAAGTGCCTAGTGACTGGCACATAATAAGCACTTCATGTTCATGTTTATGTTTTTTTAAAGTCTGAGATTTATTTCCTCAGGGAAATGTTTCTCTTCATTCTTTCTGATTTTTAGCTCTTTTCTCCACCCTCTCCTGCAAGCCCTACTCCCACCTTGAAATTCATTAAACTTCTGCCTTGATCACTATTCTGAATCCCTACTAGGTTTCACAACTTAATATCTCAATCTTCCTCCAGATTCAGGCAGACTTGAAGAGAAATATGAAATGATAATCTGAACGTGGACTGACTTACCTAACATCTAATTTTCATGGGTATGCTACACCAGTCTAACCAGGTCTCTCAAAAACTACAGGTTTTCCAAATTATAACTAAGATAGCATGTCTAACTCTGGAATATCAACCTAGCTGAAGTTCTGCAACTCATTGACTCTTCTTCCCCTACCTACTCCAGGATGCCAGGAACAGACAAGATACCCAGTCTAGGCATGTAAAGCAGTGTCTAAAAGGAAATTCTGTCCTCCTTGAAGCATCATTTATAAAAACAAACAGGAAAAATATATGTTTTGGTAATGTTCCTGGGTGATTGAATAATACTAGAAGACAAATGGTCATCTTATTCCAGACAGACTACAAAGGTACAGAGCACCATGCAAGGACATGAAAAAGAGATTACAAACATTTAAAATCCATAAAATGTTCTTATTTCATGAAGGGAAATTAAGAAAAGGAAACAAAGTGTTTTCCCTGATGAGTTTTATGTCTGACTAAGCTTATTTTAATGAATTAAAATATCTTATGAAAATCTATCTGAAATCTATCTGCCCACGTGGTTAGCTGACAGAGGGAACAAAGACACCAGCAGTTTCTCTGAGTAAGCTGTCATCTCCTATTGTTATTATTATTAACTTTAAAGATTTGAGCAATTTCAGAGCATCTGAAACTTGAGACTTGTATGGGGTAAGCCTCCTGTCTGAAATGACACACACAGAGATTCCCAGGGAGGTGTTAAGCTCCACTAGTTCACTGTGGAATAAAACACCACTGGTGTTAACCTCCTCTGAGTAATCTGTGGGAGAGAGGCATTTTCCTCTCATCACCACCACAGAGGATTTTCCTCTGTAATAAGGGATGTTAAGCTTTCCTGAACATATCTTAGGGATCGAGCTATTCCCTTGGTTTCTGCCCCAGCCAAATGTAAGTCACCACAATGGGTATGTGCTTTGTCTGTTTAATGGGCAGGAAATGACCTAGAAGGTGTATCTATTCTAGATCTTGGCATAATCTCCTTTATGACCATTATCTTCCTCAGAGTGTTCACAGACTCAACAGGGTATTGGTGTAAGCTATATCCCCAATAGGCCAGAGTTTCAGGAAAGGCCAGAAACTTGTTCAGATAAGAAATTTAGCAATGGCTACTTTATTTTTTTATTTTTTATTATCTTTTTTTATTAGATCATAATTGTGTACATTAATTCTATCATGGGGTACAGTGTGTTGCTTCCATATGCAGTTCGGAAAACTCTCATCCAACTGGCTAATATAGCCATCATGTCTTTCTCATAATTGTTGTGTTAAGACATTTATATTCAACCTTTAGACAAATTCACATGCACCCTAATAGGATAAATTATAGACGTGATCCCCACAATATCATTCTCTTCACCCATTCTCCCCCCTCCCCTCCCCCCTCCCCGTAGTCTAGGGCTCCATTTGGATTGTAGCTTTCTTAAGATAGCTAACAATAGGTGGAGGCAGGAGACTCGCTTGAGCCCAGGAGTTGGAGGTTGCTATGAGCTGTGATGCCATGGCACTCTACCCAGGGGGGATAGCTTGAGGCTCTGTCTCAAAAAAAAAAAAAAAAAGAAAAGAAAAGTGCCATCGCAAAGAATATGCAGGGGATGCCATGGAGGGGGAATAGTAACTGACTCTTTCTGTGGGAGGTGAGACTAGCTCCTCTGTGACTTATCTCAGCGAGCCTTCCCTCTGGTCTCTGGCAGAGTAAGTAATGGGGTGGAGGTCAGCATGGCCTGTTGGCCATCACGTGAGCGGGAGCAACCCTCTGTGCTGGGGCTCTTCTGATTCAAACGTGGAGAGCAGAGAGCCCAGACTAATAAATCCACTACTCGATTGCAATCCCCACAGCGCGTTTATAGGCAGCAGCTGACTTTTATCAGTTAGTTTGTTCTTTCATATAAGCAGAGTTTTATGAGGGTCTCCTGAGCTGGCTCGTAACGTGATGAGACGTCTGCAAAACTCCACCATAAATCCCTGGCACCTGCCAAGCAGAGGATGCTGTTTTCCAGGCACATTTTGTCCAGCTGGCGGCTCTGTCCCCTTGCCCAGTGTGCATTTTTGCACTTGTCTCTTTAAACTTGGATTTGTTTTTTCAGTTCTCTGCGGCCTCTTTAAAGGCAACTGAAAAATGAGGGGTAGGAAAAAGGAACTAGAAAGTTACGTCTGTGCTAAAAATTACCCCTGGCTTATGTTGCTCTAAAAGCTGGTTTTGATCCCACTGTTGAAATAGACATCAGGCTTCCCAGCCACATGAACCCTGGGGCGAGGGACTAGAGGACAGTGCAAGCCAAGCCCATTATTAATACTTTGATTCTTTTCTGGGGCATCACCCTTTGTACTTGCCAAAGGCCCCTACCTTCGGTTGTCAGTTCTGTAAAATAAAGGAACAGCTCCAGAGGCCTTTTCCCCAGATGGTCTCCAAGGATGACATCTTTCCTCAGCAGTTAGAGCTCCCCCAACGCAGAGACATGAGGTTTAAATGCCCTCTCTCCTCCAAATAAGGCAAGACCTGGACTCTTGGAGGATGCTGGTTGACTGGGGTGGACTGGGTACTTGTGAAAGCTGCAAACACCTGGGTGGCGCCTGCTGACACTCTAGGAAAGTCTGAGCATTCCCCAAACTGAGCCTTAGTTATGCACCTGTAAATTTGTGGGCTCTCTTGGTTTGGGTCAGGAGGGCACCAGGCCAGAAGGCAACTCTTGTGGCTGCCCAGATTCCTATAGCCTTACTCTGTGCTTGCTTTCCCTAGACCACACTTCAGGGCTAGCTTCATGGGTGTGTGACCCATGCTTACCAGGATCCTCAATGTTGGTTTACTGCTCTGCTATCATCCTCTGTAAATTTTAAGTTTTCGAGCAGCTTTTCATTTTGCACTGGGCCCTGCTTTCCTCTAGTCCTACTGAAGGTAGCTACCCGCAGCAGTGGATAGACCTCTCTCCCCCAAGCTCAAGTTCATACTTATACAGAGCAGGTTACTTGCCTGTCCATGAGCAATCTGCCTTGCCCCACTCCCCAAGCCTCCCTGTTACCCAATCTTCTGGTTACAGCCAATCCCTATTACGTGACAAGAGGTGCCTGCCAATCCCAACTCATTAAGTCATCCTCAGTGGCTCCTGGCCCCTAATCTTACCATCTTCCAGAGATGACTTCTGTCATGTACTCCACTGGGAGGAAGCTGACTGCTCCTATGGAGGGGCCTCTATAGAGAAAACAGCCCTTACCCTACCTCCACCTCAAAGGCAAGACATTGTTCCCAACTATGGGAAAGGAGACCCATTCTCTTATTTTTCCAAGCACAACACAGACACCATCTTCTCTGTGGCATCTTATTTTTCTAGTCAAAACAGCCTTTCCCTCTCAGCACATTCCTTGTGCTTCTCTTTATCACTTTATTTTTTTCTAATCCATCCACCCATCTCTACCAGCTCAGCAAGGGACTCAGCCTACCTGGAACTGAACCAAGTGGTAGAAATGGGGCAGAGGCCTTTACAGCCGCCTGGCATGGAGAAGGAGGACCCTGTTCTACCTGGGGGTGGGGGGAGGCGTGCAGAGGTGGCAGTGATGTTGGCAGAGCTGCTTGGCTGCTGGTGGCTGTGACTTCTTGTAAAGCCACGGTATCCTGGACAGAGCACAAGCTTTGGCACAATCCCAGCTTTACCACCTTGGACTATAGACCTTGGGATTTAGCTCTCTTACGTCTAAAGTGAAGATACTAAGACCTCACTCATTGAACTATTATGAAAATAAAATTAGCTAATTCATTCAAAGCATAGAAGAGAAGGCCCACCCCCCAGTGGCCTCTTAATTAATCATAGGTTTTATTCTCTCTCTGGAGGAGGACTTGGGGCTGAGGCCTGTTTTTTCTGTCAGTTACCTACTGGGCTGAAGGTGTTGTGGTCCTGGCTCCCTGTGCCCAGAAGCTGGGCTGGTTGATGGAAATGAAGCAGAGGGCTGGGCAGAGCATCCTCCCTCTCCCAACCCGCCTGGCTTAGGTTCTCTGGCAAAGCTGGTGGACCCAGATCCAGCCAGCATTGCCACACCGGCGGAAATGGTGGTTGCTGTCCCAGCCAAACCCTAGGCCTGTGGCGACAGCCCCCGACTGAGCCCAGCGCCACATCAAGGACGCAGCTCCACCCTCCTATCGGCATCTCCTCCCACGCCGGGTTTCCCCACCTCCCTTCTGCCAGAGAACCCAGGGCGAACCTCTCCCTGAGGCCGGGTTAGGCTGCAGTCTTCTATGGCTGCTGCTGTGTGGTGAAGGTCCTGGGCAGGGAGTCAGGACATCTGGGGTCCTGACCCCGCTCTGCCACACACAAGTGTGTGACTTGACCTCTCTGGACTCCAGGGTTTTCATCAAAGAGGGCTGACAGACAAAAGTTCCAGCTTCATAGGGCTGCTGCAAAAACGAAACACATCAATACACAGGAGAGAACGAGAAACCATATCATAGAAACGTTTCCTCTGAGAAGCAGGGTGTAATGGAAAACGGGATTTGGGAACCAGTAGGGTTACTACTACAGTGACCATTCATGAGCAGTCCGGGCTTCATGGTTGTGGGTAGTGCCCTTATGCCCATCACAGCACCCTGTGAGGTAGGTGCCACTTCCTTTGTTTTACAGATAAGAGTGCTGATTTGGGAGTTGACCCTCACATAGCCAATCTGAGTTGTTTCTTTTGGGGGGTGGGGTGGGGAAACAGTCTTATTTTGTTACCCTCAGTAGAGAGTTGTAGCATCACAGCTCACAGCAACTTCAAACTCTTGGGCTCAAGCCATCCTCTTGCCTCAGCCTCCTAAGTAGCTGGGACTATAGGTGCCTGCCACAATGCCCAGCTAGTTTTAAAGACAGGGTCTTGCTCTGGGTCAGGCTGGTCTCCAACATGTGAGCTCAGACAATCCACCTGCCTCGGCCTCCCAGAGTGCTAGAATTGCAGGCGTGAGCCACTGTGCCCAGCCCCAATCTGAGATTTTAACCCTGATGGAGTCCAAGCAAATCACCTAAATCTCTCTGTGCCTCAGTTTCTTCCCTTGTGCAGTTGGGACCAATGGGATGAAATGAGCCCATGTGAGGAAAGTGCCTGGCACGTCCTTCTCTCATTTGGAATCAGGAGTTCCTACTGGGCACCTCACCCTGGAGAGCTGCTTTGGGTTGGGTGATGCTGACTCCAGCTTTGATGGGGAGCAGCAGTTCCCAGCGCCAGCCTGAGGTTCCCGGAAGCAGGCAGGGGTTATGGTGATTGCTCAGTGTGGGAGGCATTGCCCAGGTAGGAGCATAGGTGTGTCATTTCCCAGCCATGCTTGGCTGTACTTCAGAGTCAAGGCCAATAAGGTGCGCCCCCACATAGACCCAGGGCAGGGGATCTGCCTCATTTCTATCTCAGTCCACCGAAACCTTTATCATTCCCTGGGAGTTGAAGCACCAGAATTTGACATCGCAGCATGGAGAAAATGCTCCCAGCGCAGCGAAGCGAGCCCTGCAGATGTGTTTATGAGAATAACCAGTGCCACCTGTGAGACGGCCAATTCCCTCTTTGATCCAAGGTCTGGTACTGAGGAGGGTAGTTCTCACCCATGGAGAGCCTAATAGTTTTCTCTATCCAGTTGCCCTCTGGCCTGGCTGTCTGGTCCAGCAGGAGACAGCAAGACACAGAGTTGCCATCATTTGTATCTTGTGTAACTCTGACCCCGGCAGGAATAAACAGTGTCTCTGTCAGTGAGGAGGTAGACTCTAGACCAGCAGTTCTTATTCTTGGCTTCATGTTGGAGTCACTTGAGAAATCTGATTAAACACTGATGCCTGGGTAGACTCAGGTTCTGGTTTAATTGACTGGGATGCAGGAATTTAAAGCTGCACCCTCCAAGTGATTTCCATATGCATGGACAACAGAACAACTGCTTTGATACAATTCATTCATTTAAAAATCTTTTTGGGCTTGGCACCTGTAGCTCAGTGGTTAGGGCGCTGGCTACATACACTGGGGGTGATGGGTTCAAACCTGGCCCAGGCCTGCTAAACAACAATGACAACTACAACAAAAAAATAGCTGGGTGCTGCAGCGGGCACCTGTAGTCCAAGCTACTTGGGAGGCTGAGGCAAGAGAATCGCTTAAGCCCAAGAGTTGGAGGTTGCTGTGAGATGTGACGTCATATCACTCTACTGAGGGTGACATAGTAAGACTCTGTCTCAAAAGATTTAAAAAAAAAATTTTTTTTTAGTGTCTTCTGTATATCAGGTACTATACTGCCTCCCAGGTGAACAAATGAATCTGGATTCTTGCCCTCATGAAGCTTGTGTTTGAGGAGGGAGAAATGAAATATGAAAAAAATATGGCACTAAGTTCAGGAGTTCAAGACCAGCTAGAGCAAGAGTGAGACCCCATTTCTACAAAGTTGCCTGGCATCATGGCAGGCACCTATAGTTCCAGCTACTTGGGAGGCTGAGGCAAGAGGATAGTGTGACCCCAAGAGTATGAGGTTGCTGTGAGCTGTGATGTTACATCACTCTAGGGTGACAAAGTGAGACTCTGTCTCAAAAAAAAAAAATTCAGATGCCAGATAGTGCTTTAAAGAACATGGAAACCATAATGGAATAGAATGAGGAGGGGATGCGAAGACAGAGGAGGCTTTTTGAGGCAGTGACATTTGTGCTGAGCCATAAATGAAAGAGTGTTGTCTGGGCATCCTAAGACCTTTTCAGGGGGTCTGCAAGGAACATTTTAATAGTACTAAGATGCTGTTTGCCTCATCTTCTCCCATTCCCTCACAGTGTACAAGGATTTTCAGATACCCTGAGATGTGTGAGGATGTCATCACTCCAACAGCTAATGGGCCATGGGCTTATGTATGTATTGTAATGCTTTAAAAAATTCTCTGCCTGGTGGTCTAATGGTTAGGGGAAAAATTCTCTAATTTCTATTTTGGTTAATAGCAGTAGCTCTAACCCCCACAAAGACAAGCATGAACTCTTTGGAGTCCTTAATTCTTAAGAATCTAACAGAATCATGAGACCAAAGAGTTTGAGATTGCTGATCTGGCAGTAGAGCCTTCCAGAGAGTTTGGGGATGGGAGCCAGCTTGGCATGTTAGGAAGGGGCAGGAAGGAGGAGCCACTAGAGAAAGGAGATGACGGTAGATGAGGTGAGAGGGGGAGAGACCAGGTATGCAGGGTCCTGCTTCAGGCCAAGGAGGACTGGGAGGCTGTGCAGATGTGAGACTCAGGACCAGACCAGGGCGATGGCAGTGGGACTGGGGAGAAGTTGTTCCAGAGATATTTGGAAGGTTGAATCTGTAAGACCTGGTGATAAATGGGGCATAGGGAGGGCCGTATCTGTGGCTCAAAGATTAGGATGTTGGCCCCATATACTGGGGGTGGCAGGTTCAAGCCCGGCCCCAGCCAAAACTGCAAAATAAAAAAAAGGAGGGGGGCATAGGGAGAGGAAAGAAGGATGGTTCCAGATTGCTCACCCTTTGCCAAGATAGAAGACACAAGGCTGGATTAGTGTTGGGGTGGGTGGGAGGAGGCAGAACAAGGGACATGTCAGGATAGGGGACAGCTAGCTGGCTTTTGGATAGAAGGGTTTGGAGGCCACCAGAGAAGTCAGAGCTAGAGGATAATTAAACTTTGGGAGACTGTGTGCAGAGAGAAGAAAAGGTATGTGAGAAGCTTCTCTGGGGAACCCCAACCTGCATGACATGGCCTGTGGAGGTGGCAGAAAGGGCCAGAGGAGAAACAGGTACTGGAGGCCAGGTGTCAAGGAAGGGGACCATTTCAGGAAGGAAGAAAGGGTCTGGGGTGACAAGAGTGCTGAGGGGTCACGCCAGACAAGGACAGAACCACACAAGCCATGACCTCTGGTAAGAAGAGTCTCCTGGAGGTTGGTGGGGAGGGGCAGCAGTTAGTTTGCAGTGAGTCATGGGTAAAGAGAGGTGAGGACGTGTTGACGATGAAGGCAGAAGGCCCTCTAAGGGGGAAAGGAAAAAGGCAGAAGCTTTAAGCAGATGCAGAGGGCACTCTGGGAGGGAGGAGACAGGAGCCTGCTCTGCAGCCGGAGGGCAGGAAGTGGCAGACACCTGGGAAGGCCTGGTTAATGGCCCAGTGTCCCAGAGCACAGGTGGAGAGGCTGGCTCAGCACCAGGGGAGCAAAGGACAGAAATATTACAGTACCTTCAAGGGGTGGGAGTGTCATTGGAGTGGCAGATGGGAGGCACAGTCATTTGCTGAGGGGCTCTAGGGCGGTGTGGAGGGTTGAGGGGAGAGGAGAAGAGACAGAAAGGCTCCCAAGGGCCCTGGTGAGGAAGCTGCGGGACTCAACGGCAAGCCTGGGCTTGGGACTTTCTGTCCCTCAGCCATCTTGGGCCTGGCTTCCCCAGATATTGCCTCTACATTAGGAGGAAATGGATGGAAGGAGTGGAAATTAACACTGTGACCTGATGTGGGGAAGCTGATGCTGAGGGGGGAAGAGCAGCTCTCAGGACACTTCAAAGCCAGCCGTGTTCATTGCACGAAGTCCTGGTTCCCTGAAGCCTGACCGCTGGACAGCCATGCCTGGGCAGAATCCCTCCCATCCTCCCTGCCTGGGCCTACTCGTGCCTCCCATCCACCCAGTTCGTGGCTCTTGGTGCCTCATCCCTCCCTACCCCAGCCTATGTGTCCCCCAGATGGTGGCACGCCTGCCCTTCTCTCTCCTCTCTGCCTCCAGCCTCTCTCCTCCCAGCCTGCCCTCTGCCAAGGTCACACTAACACAGACATCCAGTGGTTTGGTTCTCTTTCCCCAAAAGTCTCTGAAAGTTTCCTAAGTCTTCAAGAGGTCTTCAGTGTGGTGTCTGAGGCCCTGTGTGAGCCTGCCAACCCCCTTTACCTCCCAGGCTCCACAGCATGCTCTCTTCTGCCCTGTGCTGTCCTCACAGGGTCTCCCACTGGTAATGTCCCCCTTACCCTTGGGGGGAGGCTCTGCTCATCTCTCAGTTTAGATATCACCTCTGCTGTGAGGTCTTCTTATTCTTACCCAGGCCAAGCCCTCCTCTCCCCATGGCCTGAGTCCCCACCATATAGCGTGTCTTCACTTAAAATCACCAATAGGTTCTTGGAAAATGCATCTTTAAGTGAAATGATGTATAACAACCCAATTATTTCTGGGCTGGGCTCGCTGACTCATGCCTATAATCCCAGCACTAGGGAGGCCAAGGCAGGTGGCTTGCCTGAGCTTACATGTTCGAGAACAGCCTGAACCAGAATGAGACCCTGTCTCTAAAAAATAGTTAGGCATTGTGGCAGGTACCTGTAGTCCCAGCTACTTGGAAGACTGAGGCAAGAGGATCACTTGAACCCAAGACTTTGAAGTTGCTGTGAGCTAAGATACCATGGCACGCTACCAAGGGTGACAAGTGAGACTCTGTCTCAAAAAAACAAACCCAATTATTTATTTATTTATTTTTGAGACAGAGTCTCAAGCTGTCACCCTGGGTAGAGTGCTGTGGCATCTTAGTTCACAGCAACCTCCAACTGTTGGGCTCAAGTGATCCTCTTGCCTCAGTTTTTCTATTTTTAGTAGAGATGGTATCTCACTTTTGCTCAGGCTGGTCTCAAACCTGTGAGCTCAAGCAATCCACCTGCCTCGGCCTCCCAGAGTGCTGGGATTACAGGCATGAGCCAACATGTCCAGCCAACAACCCAGTTATTTCTTCTTGTTGATGTTGAACGAAACAAAACATTATTCTGGGACATGGTGTTCAGTGTTTCACCTACAGTGGTGGTTTCCCAGATCCTCCCGACGGTGTTCTGTGGGGACTCACTGTACCACATCTTCCAGGGTAACAACTCATCCCACTTGTGGTAACTGGCTACTTATATGTCCATCTCCTTTCCCTGGACCTGAGCTCCTCCAGGACAAGGGCAAGGTTTGACCCTCTGTTCTATACCAGCCAAAACAGAGTTTGGAGCCTCCTGGGTGCTGGAATGAATGAACGAATCAACCAATGTTCTCGTGGATCCTGTGGCTTTGATGTGGGAATTATTGCTATAGTTGTCTTTTTAAAAATATGCTATCTGGTTTTATGCAATCCAAAAATACATAGGGATTCAAAGACCCCTGAGGGGCAGGCAGGATTTGCAGGGCATGCAGAGGAGAACCTGGCCTCTCCTGAGTGTGTGCAGAGGACCACTGGCAGTTTGCTTCCCAGGTGCCCTGCAGAAGTCCTCTCCAGGCCATTAGCTGGGACCCCTAGGGAGTCCCAGCCTGCCAGCTAGGCCTCTGAGACAACACAAGCCCAAGAAGCATGATGGTTGGGGGCCCATGAGAGGCAGCAATCACTCATGTACCCAGGCTGCATCAAGTCTGCCTTGCCACAAGGCAGGGGGCGCATGGTATGAACCCCATCCCAAGAGGCCCTGGCTCCCCAAGCCTGCGTGACAGCCTGGACAGTCACAGTGGTTGTGCATAGTCACATCTGCAGGTAATTTCTTCATCCATCTGCACTGGAACAGATCTCATTCAGTTCATTAGAACAACACCCTCTGTCCCAGTGCCATCTCTCAGGAGGGAGGGGCTGCCGTGTCCCCTGAAAGCATGTTGCTCAGGCTCTGTGTTGGAACCTTCTGTCTCCTGGTGGGATCTAATTGCATCAGGAGCAAGCATGAGGTCAGCAGGCATGCTCATTCTGGGCGGCCTGGCCCCCAGCCGCCTGGGTGCGTGCACGAGGAGCTCCCAGGCCGTGCTGCCTGACATTTGTGATCGTTTAATGGAAATAAGTTCCATCTTGAAGCTCTGCTCAGCCTTTCATACAGCAGCCAAACTGTCTGCCCTGGACAGCGCATAAATCCTGCTGGCGAGTCCCAGGGCCAGCTTGCCTCCTGGAGCTGGTTCCCTCCCAGAGCTCACCAGGGTACAGCTATTTGCACCCTAGTTCGAGAAAGGTTCTGGGGAACTGATTTGGTACAGGAAGGAAAGAGTACTAGGAGCCTTCCCAAGGAGCAGCTTTGAGGCTGGGCAAGTTACTCTGAGCTCTGAGTTTAACTCTGAGAGGATGACCAATACTTGCTTCTCTTGTTCTAAGAATTAAAGGCCCCAAACTACACTTGACACCTCAAGGATACGTAGAAAGTGATTCTTTCCAGCATCCCATCCATGGACCGGCTGTGTGACCTGGGGTGAGGCACACAACTCCTCTGTGCTCCCATTTCATCACCTATAGAATGAGACCATGGCAGTGCCCATCTCCTATGGCGATTATGAGGATTAAACGCAGTCACACATATAAAGGGATGAGAACTGTGCCTGGCACAGTAAGCACTCAGAACATGTTAGCCATCTCTGTTGTTATTTCTTGGTAGGACACAGGTTTGGGAGTGAGGCCTAGGAAATACATTACTTGGGATGGTTTAGAGGCTAATCTTTTCCAGGCAGGGCTCAAAGCTGAGACAGCTATGGGTTTGGAGGAGAAAGAGGGCTGGTGGGAAGGCTGAGTTTCAGGCTGACCAATGATTTTGTCCCTTTAACAAAGGTGTACCGAGGTCCTACTATGTGCCAAACACTGGGCTAAAGATGTCAAGCTAACAGGGACATCTACCCAGGTACCTGGTCATTCATGTGACCTGCTAATTTTATTTTTCTCTTCACTGGGCTATCCATTTTTGAAAAATCTTAGTGAAAGGAAAAAAGCTCATCAATGCCACCCCAGCTGAGCTTCTGGTTGTACCTCAGGGAGACACAGGTCATGGGTGCCATCTTCTTCCCAGGATCGTAGAGTCTTGCTCTCCTCTTTCCCCCCCTTTCCCAGCCCCAGCTGAGACTCTGTTCCTCCTGTGACCTGATTCTTTGTCTATCACAGCGTGACGGCACTACCTCTGAAGTTTTCTGTTTACTGGTTCATGATCTAAGATGGACAGGCACTGTCTCTCTTGCTCCCTGCTCTTCCCCAGAACCTAGTAGATGCCTGGCACTGAGTAGATGCTCAACAAATATTTGTCATACAAAAGGGTGAAGCATGGATTCTGGGTCTGTTGCCAGGGTTGGGACTGGGGTTCCTAAGATGTGACCTACTCCTGCCTTCAACAGCCCCTCAGGCCTCTCCCCATTGGATATCTCCAGGGCCAACTTTTCGCCATCTTTCCCAGACTTCTGTTCCAGTTTCTAGTACTTTGTTGGTCAGGAGTTGTTTGCAATATTTGCCTAAATCTCTAGGAATAACTGAAGCCTGTTGTCCCAGGGCCAGGCAGCATGGAGGTAGAGGGGTGTCCTCCCCAAGGGCCTCCTTTGTTTCTCCAAGGAAAAGACTGTGCAGGGGACCAGAACAGGAGGTGAGTTGGGGTGGGCACAGGCTGGAAACGGAATTGACAAGTGTCAAGTGCACGTGCCTGAGGAAGTAGATTACAGTTGTGGTGAACAAGGCTTGCGTCTGACCTGAATCCTAAGAGCTTTGCTAGTGGAGAGACACTGATGAGAAAGAAGGGTGAGGTCTCAGGCCTGGGTAGCCAGGTCTCCACGGGCACAGTGGGTGTCAGCTGGGTGTGCGATGTGAGGCATGGGAGCCTGGGATACTTACCAGGAGCTGCAAAAGAAGCAAAGTTAGGGTGAGAGGTTCCAGATTCTTAGCCTTTCTGGGTTAGGAGGAGAAAACTAGGCTATCTTACACAGACAAAGGACCCTGGAACCTGGGCCAGGATTACTCATCACAGGGTAGGCCAGCAAGAAGGGGCCCCCAGCCGGGGCTGCAGTGCAGGAAGGAAGCCCTCCAAAGGCAGGGCTCTCCAAGCCAACCGTAGATGCGTCCTTGCCATCTTCACCGCCCTCACCCCAATGTTCAATGCCATCTTTCTACATGGTCTTTATGCTGGGCCCAGAGAGATGAAATAACTCCCTATGGGCCCGGGGACGTCAGCCCAAACCCTTCTTCCCATGTCTCTGCTCCCTCAAGAGCTGTTTCTAGCCTCTTTCTGGTTTTCCCGAAGTCAGGCTGGTTACTCCAGCAGAGAGGAGCAGGACGGGATCTGGACTGGAAGCCTGGTGACTTGCAGTCAAGTTCCAGTGTTGTGTGACCTTGGAGCAAGTGCCTTCTGAGTCCCGAATTATTTCACCTGCAGAAAGTGGGGGGGGGAATAGGGATTCTAAAAATCTCTAGCCTTTAAAAAATGTTTACCATTTTTTTTTTAAAAAAAGAAGCAGTCCCCTTAAGATTTTGAAGAGAAATGTGAAGTAGAATGTGTGTATGTGAAATAAGGCAGGATTGCCCTGTGGGGGAGGGGCCAAGGCCCCACCTACCCAGCCTCCCATATGCCTCTGGGCATCTACCTCTCCCATACGCACAGCCTGAAAGCTGCTGGACTTCATCACCTCCAAGGGACTTCTTGCCTGCAAGTTCAAAGGGGGCTACCAGGTGGGCCTGGGCTGGGAGGTCCAGGGACATCCTGAGCCCACGGGTTGCCTGGAAAGATGCTGACAACTAGTTCAACACGAGGCACTGAGGAGGGCAGGCCCATTGCGCCTTTCTCCTGAAGAAGACACTTCACAAGTAGAACCAGCTGCCCCAGGAGGGTCCTGGCTCCAGTTGAAGGAGTGATATGACCCCACCCCCTCCCAAAGCTGTGCATGCCCAAGGCAGCTGCCCTGACTTTCCTGGGAAGCTGTTGGGGACAAACTGCCTAGGGGCAGGGGACACTATGATGACCTTCGATGGGAGCAGAAGGGAGCAGGTGTGGAGAAAGGCACTGAGCTTGTAACCCTTGCCTAGAAGTACTTGGTCCTCTGGCCCAGCCTTGCTCTCTCCAGGGGGGGCAGGCTGGAGAACACCAGGCTAGGCCCTGCCTCCAGCCCCTGCTCCGGAAACCCCCTCATTCCATGGTGTCTGCTTAATCCCTGTTAACAGTGGGCTGACCTCCCGCCTCCATGGCCTCACACTGGGCCTGCCCCAGATCCTCACAGGCCTCCTTCGAAAAATAAATAAATACTTTCTCCATTATCCCATTAGCAGCTTCACAGGTTTTTCTGCTATTAGTTCCCAGCTCCAGTGAAAGTGGAAACACGTGTTCCAGGAGCCTCCGCTTGCCCACCAGCTACTAAGGGGCTGGTACTAAACTCAAGGTGGGACCTGTGTCCATCCACCTGCAGGGGCTGTTACTAAACTCAAGGTGGGACCTGTGTCCATCCACCTGCAGCTGCCCACACTGGAGAGAAGGGCTCAGGACCAGTTTGCCTGCTCTCAGATTCTGCCACCTCCAGCATATACCAGGGGTCTCCACATGTTGGGCAAAGAGCTGGGAGACACAGCTTCTGTGTGATGCTCCTCACTGGCTTTGTGTCTTTAGGCAAAGCTCTTTACCTCTCTGGACCGCTGGTTCTTTTATTTAAAATGGAGATCATGGGCGGGGCCCGTATCTTAATGGGTAGGGCACCAGCCACATACACTGAGGCTAGGGGGTTTGAACCCGGCCGGGGCCAGCTAAAACAACGATGACAACTGCAACAATAACTAAACAATAGCTGGGCATTGTGGCCGGTGCCTGTAGTCCCAGCTGCTTGAGAGGCTGAGGCAAGAGAATCACTTAAGCCCAAGAGTTCGAGGTTGCTGTGAGTTGTGACACCATGGCACTCTACTGAGGATGACAGCTTGAGACTCTGTCTCAAAAAAAGTAAATAAAATAAAATAAAATGGAGATCATAATTGTTGTCTTGAAGGATAAGAGGATCAAAATAATCTGAGAGAACAAGGAAAGGTCTTCAAAGGCACCAGTGCTTTGCCAATGGAGGTGGGGATTGGGAGAAGCCTTGCTTTTCTGGCCGTTGCTATCTATCTCTCCTGCAGATTGAGAAAAGAAAGTAGCCAGGCCCTGTCTGTACTGTTCCACTGCCCAGGTGAGGGGCCTCTGGAAGCTCAGACTCCAGGGTCGGCCTGCCTCCCTTACATGCAATATTTCACTTCCCATGGCCATATATCTCTGAGAAGGTTCTGGGATGCTAGGCCATTAGTTTCTCAAGATGGGACAGTGAGCTGCTCAGCTGGCCTCAACTAATGGCCCCTCAATGCCCAGTTCAGGCCCTAGCATGAAGCAGAGCCAAGCTGGGAGCTGTGAATGTGTGACCCCAGGCAGGCGGTGCCCAGGGCTGCGGATTGTTTCAGGTTGCCCACTGGGCATCCTGGGCAGGCAGGCAGTTGATGTGAGCACAGCCAGACGGCAGCCGGGTTCTGTCAGCAGTGCCTTGCACTCACTGCTCTGCCGTCCCATTGTAACCAACAGGGCTGAGTTCTCCATTGCTTGGCTCCCACTCTTACGACTGCCCCCTGTGCCCAGAACGCGGGTCTTGCTTTGCTTCATTTTGTCCTCGAGACAGGAAGGGTGTCTCGTTTCTGGGCAAGCCCTGGACTCAGCTCCATTCACTACCAAATCTGAATTGTGGCTCTTTTAAAGATTGGCTGTAACGTTAGATGAGTAACCTAACTTCTCTGTACCTCTAATTTTCTTATCTTTAAAGTGTAGTGGAACATGACATTGCTTGAGGGTCTAGTGGGACATTAGCACAGTGCCTGGCACTTCGTAAGCTCTCCAAAGAACTGGTTGTCCTTGTTACTCCCCAGGGTCCCTGGCCTGCAGAGCAGGCCTGGTGGAACGTGGTGGGCAGCAAGTGAGCATGTGAGTGCACGCTCAGTTCCGGGCCCCAGGCCCTCCCTTTGGTTCCTGGCTGGGTGGCAGATGCTGTCGGCTCTGCCAGAGTGTGGTTTCCCACCATGGGAAAAGCAGTCCAGACACCTGGGAGCAGCAGGATGACTATGCCTGGGCAGACAGGAGCCCGGAGCACATTCCTGGGTGGAGAGCTGGATGGGCCACCTGCACCATGGGACTTGGCCTCCGTGTCCTGTCTGATGAGTTAGCTGCATCTTAGCAGCTGCACTGCTTCTCTCTGTTGGTCCCTTTCAGCCGTTCTGCAGGACCCAGACTTCCTTTCTCTGTCCCCTGAGATTCCCCCCTCACACCCACCAACCAGTAGCTCTCAACCCCTTGGTTCTGCCCAAGGTTGGACCAATGGGTGCTTCTATTTTGACCTGCCTGAATGAGCCAACCTGGAGGGAGAGAGTGCTATGACCTGCCCTCTCTGTCTTGGCCAATGCTGGTCCTTAAGAGGCAGAGGCAGAAGCAGAGGCAGGAGGGCTAGCTCTCTCCTAGCCTGCCAGGACTGACTGAGCACTTTGGCATCAGGCACCTTGCTAGGTGACATGGAGAGGGGCAGGCCCAGCCCCCTCTACACTGCTGTTGGGGCTGGACATGCAGAGGCGGGGGTGCTTCACTGCCTGACCTCCTGTGAGTCCAGAGGCTGGAGTTCTGTGATTGATTCTCCCCTCTGCGCTCTGAGCTGCTCTCCTGGGAAAGCTGCAGGTCTGGGTCAAGGGGAGGGAGTCTGGTATGGACCATATTCAGGGGCGGATTAGCTGGGGGAACTGCTCCCACCAGCAGGGAGGGGAGAGATAAAGCCTGTGAGCTGGAGAAGGGGGGGGCTCAGCACCGAGACATTCCCTCCCCTGACCCCAGGCCCGTGCAGAGCCCTGTCTGTGGTGGGGGAGGGGGCTGCCCCCTTTCCCAGGGTACTGGCCGGCCCTGGAGCCCAGCACTTTCTCAGGCTCTTTATTAAATTTCTCAGGAGCAAGAGGGGAGGTTATCCCTCCCCTTCTTCCCTGGCTCCCCTCCTTTTGTCTCCCTCCCCAGGAGGGTCGAGAAGGAGCTTTTCTCATTATTGTGGTTATTAAAAAATAAATGAGCCAGAGACAGAGACACAGAGGGAGAGACAGAGAGACTGAGAGACAGAGGCCAGCCAAGGGAGACAAAGACAGACAGATAGAAGAAGGAGCTGGGAAGACAGAGACAGAGGAGACAGAGAGAGCAAGAGAAATGGAAGGGAGATTCAGGGCAGCTTGGGGGAGTGAGCAGAACGGAGGCTTTGGAACTTCCAGCTGCAGTAACAGTCACACCTGGTACTTGGCCGTGTTGACAAGCTACCTCATCTGCTTGTGCCTTGGTTTCCTCACCTGCAGAATGGAAGTGATAATCCTCACTTGGTAGTGTCACTGTGATGCTTAGAAATAATGCACAATACTGAGTGCGAGGTTTGGAACTTAATAGGGGCTCAAAATATGGCTTTATGTAGTACATGTTATATACGTGTATGTATATATGTATATAGAGAGAAGAGAGTGACAGAAAGGACAAAAGGTGCAGATAGCTCAGCAGTGCCTAAGACACCCCCGGCCACCCACAGGCAGAGCAGAACTGGGAGGGTCAGGGCCTCTTTCCTGGGCATGACTGTTTCTGGGGACCAGTCCCTGTTCCCTTATTGGCGCCTGATTCCTGTGAGCCAATTCTTAGCTACTAAGTAGAAAAGAAATTGGAGTCATAGAATGTTCACCTCATGTTGATTTTTATGGCCTTTATCACTCAAAGTAAAGAACTTGAGTATGAGCTGTAGAGCCAAACAGACATGGCATTAAATTCCAGAAATTTGCTATGAATTTTTTAAGGGCAAAAGGGCTTACAGGGTTTCTTTTATAGCTTTCTTTTCTTCTTCTTTTTTGGAGACAGAGTCTCATTGCTTCCTGGCCTTTTGGCTAAGATCAAGTGTGGAGAGAGTCTCACTCTGCTGTGCTGGGTAGAGTGCTGTGGCATCATCTAAGCTCATAGCAACCTCAAACTCTTGGGTTCAAGCAATCCTCTTGCCTCTGCCCTTTGAGTAGCTGGGACTACAGATGTCCACCACATGCCTAGCTAATTTTTCTATTTTTAGTAGAGATGGGGGTCCTACTCTTGCTCAGGCTGGTCTCTAACTCCTGAACTCAAGTGATCTACCCACCTTGGCCTCCTGAAGTGCTAGAATCATAAGCATAGCACTGTACCTAGCTCACCCTTCTTTTCTTAAATAGCTTTCTTGAGATATAATATTCACTAATAAAATCTATCTGCTTTAAGTGTACAACTCAATGATCTTTAGCAAATGTGTGCAGTTGTGCACCCATCACCACCATCCCATTTGAGAACACTCCCATCCCCCCCCCAGAAAGCATCCTTTGTGTCCACTTCCAATCACACCTCCATTTCCACTCTGAGCCCAGGCAATCACTAATGTATTTTCTATCTCTATAGATTTTCCTTTACCTGGCATTTCACAAAAATGAATCATGCAGTGTGTGGTTGTCTGGGCCTGGCTTCTCTCAGAATGCTTTGAAAGTTGTCCTCATCATGGCACACAGATGGCCATGTGTTACCCCTTCATCTGCTGAGGGGCCTTTGGGTTGTTTGCAAGGTATTTTAAGGCTTGAATAAGACACCGAATATAAAGTGATTAGGTCAGTCAATATCTGGTCATCTTAAATGGATTACAGAGAGAGAGAGCAAGAGAGAGGAATTTCTTTGCAGGCTGACTATAGGCCAGACATGGGGTGGGGTGGGGTGGGGAGTACTCTACAGACATTTCTTTCTCATGCTGCAACTTTGGGGCAGGTGGTACTATAATCCTCTCCATCTTGCATAGGAGACAGCCATGGCTTTGAGATGGGACTTGCTTGTCCAGGTTAATGCCCAGTCAGTGTGAATCTGGGGGCTGAGCCAGGGCAATTGGCTCCACCCCCTCCAGCTTCTCCTCGGTGCCTGGGACCTGCCCAGAACCCCAGGGAGCATCAGGAAGGAGCTGGAATTCCTACCAGCTTCCAGCCTCCTCCCACAAGGCCTGCTGTTCCTTGGCCTTTTCTGTTCCTCCTCAGCATTAGCTAAGAAATCCCTACCCCCAGTGTCTTTTTCCTCCTCGACACCCCAGTAGAGCTCACAAACTGGAGCACCTACTATGTGCCAGGTGCTGATTCACAGGTGTGGCACTAAGGATCTGCTTTAGTCCTCAGGCCACCCTTGGGAGTGGGAATGTTGGCACAAAGGCACAGAAGGGTTCGGAAAGTTGCCCAAGATCACAGTTCGTGAGCAGTGGTGGAGCCCACATTCCAGTGTCTCCATCTGTTTGATTCCAAAGGCCATTCTCTTTCCTTCTCTGCCCCTCCCTCCCAGAGGCTGGAGCTCCACATCTGGCTCCCAAATGACCCCCCAGGAGGGAAGGCAAAGGCCTGGGGACCCTGTTGTAGGGAAGCGAAGGTGGAGGGGAAATGATGGAGGGGGTGAGCAGAGGGGCCGCTGGTCTTCTTCCTTCCAGCCTGGAGGCCCTCCCTGGGGAGGCAGGGTGCTGGAGCTGCCCTCTCCTCTCCTCCCAGTTTCTTCTGGGAGACAATATGCTTCTCATTAGGCTGGTGTTGGGTTTTGCAAACCGCACATCTAATTGTGAAGGTTTGGGGGTGTGAGGGACTGTGCATTTCCACGTCTCCTGGGGAGGGGTGGAGAATGTCAGGTCCTTCCCACTTCTCAGGGTGACTCCCACCAACTGGAGACAGCGGTGCCCCCAGCTCTCATGGAGTGCCAGCCCAGAGGGGCAAGGAGAAGACTTCCGGAGATGAGTGCTGGGAGTAGGGGACACAGCCACATGGCCTTTGTCTGCTTCCTGGGCATGGACTAACCACCCACCTCTAGGCTCCCCTAGGAGGAGAGCCCTACCAGTCACAGCTCACACTGGGGTCCCTGAGGGCAGGGGCTCTCAGGCCAGTCTTCCAGGATCAGGGCTCCCTCCTACAGCCTTCCCTGCACCCTGCTGGGGGCTGCAGAGCTGGGGTGGGGGTGCACTCTGCTCCCTGCCCTGGGCCCAGCCCCACAGGCTCACAGTGGAGAAGCTGAGTAATGAGCGTGTAACTGAGTTAGGCCCACAGGAGCCTCCGAAGGCTCCAGTTTCCTCCCCACCCAGTGGGTCTGTCTGGGTGACTGCAAGGGGCCAGGATGCCGCCTTCTCAAACGTTCCAAAATCCTCTCTGAGAGTCTGAGCCAGGCAAGGCAGGGGTTGCCAGGGTGTGAATGTTGGGCTGCCAGAGCTCCCTGTCACTTCCCTCTACACACAAACACGCCCCTTTGCAGCCATGGGGGCACACAAAGACTCCTGTGTGACCATAACACCAGTCTCTGACATGTACCCACTCACCTACACACTCACAAATGCACTCCCCTAGAATGCACACACACAGATGGACACAGTGACAGCCACCCTACGGAGGCACTCAGAGTCCTTTGCATACTCAACTACACTTCTGTGGGCACACTCAGGCATGCACATGTCAATACCCACACTGGCACACAAACACACTGACACCTGTCCACGTGGCTGGGGCACATCACTGTAGACACATTGGGTGTGTCCTCCTTCTAGGGGCAGGGTTACTTGTGACGAACCTCTGGGCTCTGGCACTGGGAGGGACCTTGAAAGTGTATCTTGCCCAGCCCCTGCCTGGCAGGCTGCCCTCCAGGCTCAGTTCTGGCTCCAAACTCTGGGAATGCTCATGATACACAGACCTTGTTGATCTGGTCCTTTGGGAACCACCTCTGTTGATGCAAAGCTCCAGGTGCTGGAACCCAAGGCTGGCTCTCCAAAGGAAGGGGTTCCAGGGAGGCGTGAGAGGGCAGGAAGATTCACGGGAGCCCTTGCCAAAGAGAAGCTTTGGTTTGTATTAAGCAGGACACCTCCCATCCAAGCTGAGAATGTTCAGTTTATTTGTTTGCTTAAACAAAAGGAGCAAGGAACCTAGGCACTCTGTTCCCAGGATGCCCTCCACAGACTAAGAAGATGCAGGCAGGGGGCCAAGGCAGGGCAGGTTAGGGAACCTGAGCACCAGGACAGTTGATCTGAACTCCTAAGATGGGCAGGATGGCTTCTAGCTGGGGGAAGGGGTTCTGGGCTCTGAGAGAGGGGAGCAGGCAGCAGCCAGAATGATGTGAAGAGGAGAGACCCAGTCTTGTTCATGGCAAGAGGGACCAGAAGAGGCACCAGGATGAACATCTTGGGAATGAGCCAGAACAAAACTCACTCACCTCTAATGGGGCCAGAGCTCCAGGCTACCCGGCTCCAGTAGTTCACCCTCCTCATTCATTCCTAGGTTAGAGCCTTCCTCTGGGCCCCACGGTTGCTGGGCTACAAGTTACCTCTCTGTATAATGACAATGACCTGTCTCCTCTAACCTTGAGTTTATTTTATGTTAATTCATCCATTCATGTGTTACCAGCTATATAACTTGGGGCCATTAATTATCTTCTCTAAAATAGGGTGACAGTGTGTTCCTCTGTTAGGACTGAATGAGTTGTTATGTTTAAATCTAGTAGAACACCACTCAGCACAGTATAAACTTACAGCCCCTGCTGAGGTAGAGAGGCACTGGGGATGTAGCAGAGAATAAGGCAGACATAGTGCCACCCTCAACAAGCTCAAAGTCTTGAGAGCCGAAAGATGAGGTAGAAAGTCATCCTAGAGCAGGTGGCCACAGTAACGCAGGATGACTGTTGTAATAAGAGAAGGCAGGGGGTCCTAACCTAGACAGTGGACTGGGGAAGGAGCTCTCAAGGCGGGGACACTCCAAGTGAGACTGAAGGGTGAATAGAAGTAACAAGGTGGGGAGAGTGAGGAAGAGTGTTCTAAGCAGAAGGCTCAGCATGTGCAAAGGTTTGGAGGTCATCCTTATCAACTCCAAGGTCTAGCCCGTGACCTGGCCTAAACTAAACCCTTGGTTGATATTTGTTGATTGGGGCATTGGTCATTTACCAGCTTCTGCAGTGGACACTAACATTTCATCCGCCAGGATCTCTGTGGCAACCTGATGAGATGGGCGCTAAGGGACACTTTCACAGAAGACACTGAGGTCACATAGCAGGTTCAGCAGTGGAGTCAGGACCATAAGTCTTCTCTTTCATCTGGCTTTGGGAATTCAGGGGAACTTTTTTTTTGCAATTACTATAGAGGACCAGTGAAAAAGACCCAGGGGAGAACTGGCAGGGTGGGGGCAGGCCCCTGAGGCCTTCTCCTGTGAAATACTGCCCTGGGGGGGGGTGCTCTGAGATCAAATTCCCTGGAGACCAAATTGTCAGAAGGCTCTGTCTGTCCTAAGCCTCATGGTCTGACCTCCTGCCCCCCAACAGCTTCTCAAAGGCCTGGACTGGACACCTTGGCTCACTGGGCCCCCTCTGCCCTTCTCTCTCTCTCTGGGGTCCCCTGGGTGTTGCATCTGGCTCCTGTGAGGACAGGCCCCTGAGTCTCCACTTCCCAAATCGTTCTTAGGAATGTGACCCTGCAGGTGCTGCTGGGCCTGGGGTGAAGCCATAGCGAGGTGTGGGGGTGAGGCCAGCCAGGACCCCCCATGCCCATCACTGGGCTGAGCTTCCCTCTCTAGCCTCATCCTGCTCCCATCAGCCCCACTTGTAATAGTCTCACCAGACACTCAGACCAACACATCTCGGGGCAGAGGGAGGATGGCGTGTCTTGCTTTAGAAAGTTTAAAACAAGTAAACTCTAGGGACCCAGGAGGCCTCGTTGTGTGTGTGTGTGTGTTGGAGTGTGAGGGGATGGTGTGAAGGCCTGGATAAGGAGTAGGAGGGCAGGGGGCAAGATCATGGCCCTGCCCTTGGCCTCCTTGTCTGGCCCACTGCCAACCTGTCTCCAAGTTAAAAATGCTTCTTCCTTGGGGTGTCAGGTCCCTGACCTCAGAAAGAACTCCACCCCCACTACACAGATAGGAAACCCAAGGCCTGTGGGTGCTAGAAGGGGCTGGGGGCTGGCCTATCTTTCAGTCTTCCCAAGGCAGTCTGTCCTTCTGGTGAGAGGGGAGGCCAGTCTGTCTGTCTCTTCTACTCACCCATCCTAGGGCACTCTCAACCCCCAACCCCTGTATATGCCCCCTGGAGCCTGTCCCCAGCGACCCCCTTCCAGGGAATGTGATGAAAGATCTATTTATTATACTTCAGCTTGGACAGTTGTTTCAGATGTTTCCAATTCGTCAGACTGCTCAGACATCTGTTCCTGGTTGAAGGCAGAGAAGAGAAAGAAAAAAGGAAAAAACTCGAAGTGTTTCACACACCCTCGGTCCAATGTGCACAAGCTCACAGATTCTCTTCCTCTCTCTCCCTGCCCCCGCCCCAGACACACTCCCACCGCCCCCCCCCCCTCAGATGGTCTCACTTTTCCTCCAGCGTAGCCCCGTGCTCACAGCGGTGCCCACAGATGTTCGGGACACGACCCTCCAAGTCTGTACCCTCCCCTCACCCTGCACAGCGGCGTGCACATGCACACACCTGTGCCCTCTGGGGCTTCACCCCTGCCGGGTCACAGTAAGGTCACAGGGCAGGGGTGGGGATGGTGGGGGGCTAGACCCAGCCTTGGGTTCCAGTCTGGACACTATGACGTGGGTCACCACTTTCCTTACCTCACTGGGCGATTGTGCTGGTTCAAATCACGCAAGTTAAGCACACGCCCCGGCAGGGAGCTGGCGCCTCAGGATCGCTGGGGTCACCTCCTGTTGCTATTTTCCCCTTCCCCTGAGTGTAGACACACACTCACAACCATGTTTGCTCTTTCAATGGGGAGTGAAGCCCCCAGGGGCCCTAGGAACCTTGGGGATTCTGTGGCTCCTGACCCCACCCACAGACGTATGTAACCAGCCGCATGTGCCCAGTGTGCTCAGCAACCTGGCCTAACACATGTGCATTCCTTAACACACACGCTTGCCGCACACTCACACATACACACACCACCACCATTCCCATTTGCACCTGCGTGCTGACTCTTACTCATGCATTCACACTCAGCTCTTATACCCAAGATGCCCAGCAGAGGACCTGAGGATTGAGGGGTAGGGGCTGAACTCACAGGGACCAGCCTGGACCTGCTGGGGTAGGGGCTGGGGAAGAAGGTCAACCAGTCCTTGGCTTCAGGGCAGACTGGGTGCATTGTTGTAGGTGGCACCAGCCCATCTAACTCCTGGGCCCTGGTGCGGGGTAGTAGGGGGGTGATAAGCCCTTCTCCTAACTCCTGGCTGTGTGCCCCTAGTCACCCCACTGCTGGATGAACCATGGATCTGCTCCAGTGAAGGGGAGGATCTGAGGAAGCAACCAGTAGGGAAAGGTTGGAATGATGACGTCTCTGTCCAGAGAGTTCATTGATTGCTGCCTAAGATCCACTGGCCCCAGCCCCAAGTCCTAGGCCATGAACTTGGAAACAAGAGCACCTCTCTTATGCCCTTACCTCCTCCAGTCCCCACCAATCACAGGTAACTTCCATAATGGCCCAGTCAGATCAACTGGGACCTCTCCAGCCTGGCAGATTCCTGGGATGCTCAGCTGATGCCCCTCATCAGGCCCCTGAACCCCCAGTAGGTTGGGTATAGGAGTGGACTGCTGTGGGGCTGGGAAGCTCTGAGAACCAGAGAGCAAGGAGGAGAGGACTGTGGGGACCATCATGCCCCCCTCAACTTCCCCCAAGATGACCTTCAGCTGTCTGGGAGTCCCAGTCCTGCTTTCTCAACCCAGACACTCAAAGCTGGTGGGGGAAGGGATTTCCTTGTGTTAGATCTCTATGAGCCCAGAGCAGCTAGAGAACCCCTTCCCCACCACCAGCTCAGGACTAGTGTGTGTCAGGGGGCTCTGCCCTAACTCCCCTACCTCCCCTGATTGGGCCCATGGGCAGAGTGGAGCCTTCTCCTCCTCTACCTCCTCTGTCTTGGAGCCAACATTGGCCTTGGGGTCAGACAGAACAGACCCAAGCTCAGCTCCTCAGCCACTGACTTGCTCTGTGATTTGGGGCAAAGCATTTTACTTCTCCAAGCTTCGGTTTGTTCTCTTGCAAAATTGGCAGATACAGGGTTTATGGAGAAGACCCAGTAAGATGATGGCCACCAAAGGGCCTGACAGTCCATGCTTGGTGGGAACTTATTGGTGCAGTCCGGGAGCCAAACCACTGGTCCCCATTCCTGGGCCAGCTGTACCCTCAGGAATTCTTTCCTTTGGCAAACACTCCCCTTCAGGACTCCACCTCACTGAGAGGGGTCCTGCCTGGAGGAGGTGGGCCAGCACCTCCCTCAAGGTCAAACATTACCTCCCTGTCTTCTTGGGCTCCTTAAATTTTCTTGTCAAATCCTAAGGACCATGGGGCTCTTGGGGAAGGAGTGGTGATGGTGACTTGCATGGAGCTGCCCAGTGGCCTCTGATGGGGCTCTCTCCTCCCAACCACAAGGGGGGCAGCCAGGATATAAACCCTCTTCCCCTCCTTACTCTAAGCCCAAGGACCGCACCAGCTACTGCTATCTTGCCCATCTACAGTATTTGTGTCTATGTACTCAACTCCCTTCCTTCCCTTGAAGGTGCAGCCAGAGGTTTCTGCAAGGTACTGGGGGTAGAGTCAAGAGCCATGGAGGGGCAGAGAGGAAAGGGATTCTGCCTACTTCTCACCCAGAAAATACTATCAGGTGGGAGACGAGGGACGAAAAGTAAACATTTATTGAGCATCTACTGTATGCCAGGCACCACATCAGGGCCATGCATGTTAGTGTGTTTGTACGGGAATATAAACTCTGGGCTTGGCGCCTATGGCTCAAGTGACTAAGGCACCAGCCATGTACACCTAAGGTGGCGGGTCTGAATCCAGCCCGGGCCCGCCAAACAACAATGACAGCTGCAACCAAAAAAAAAATAGCCGGGCATTGTGGCGGGCACCTGTGGTCCCAGCTACTTGGGAGGATGAGGCGGGAGACTCACTTGAGCCCAGGAGTTGGAGGTTGCTGTGAGCTATGATGCCACGGCACTCTACCCAGGGGGACAGCTTGAGGTTCTGTCTCAAGAAAAGAATATAAACTCAGTGAGGGCAGAGGTTTTCCGTTCTGTGCTATAACCTTGGTGCCTAGCACAGAGCCTGGCATATGGTAGTCACTCAATAAATATGTGTTGAATAAATAAATTTGTACCTGTTATTCTCATCATAACTCTATGAGGCAGGTATAATTATTAGCTCCATGGTACATGAGGCTCAGAGAGGTTAAGTGACTTGCTAAAGGACACACCACCACATAAATGGCAGGGCTTGGCCTGTCTGTCTGTAAAGCTCTTGCTCTGTCTACATCATTCTTGAGAAGGTCCAGATGACCATAATTGCTGTGTGTGTGTGTGCATGACACATGTGCATGTGTGTGTATGCACATAGGTATCCTAGTAGGAGTATCGTACAATGAGGGCACATTGCCCACACAAGTTAATGGCCACTCATAGAAGTTCTCATATGCTCTTGGCCTGGAGAGCACCTGTGAGGGTTCCCATGTACATTCTATGTACAGAAGCAGGCCTGTCTGCTAGACGTAGCATCAATTTACCTGGACAGCTCTTGAATATGGACTGGACAGAAAGTGCAGGGTGGAAGAGATAGGACAGGGCCTCCAAACCTCTCCTGGGCACACTGTGCCCTGGTAGGCTCTTTCTACCTCTCTGAGACCAGTGCCTGGAGAACAGGAATGTCTGTGCCTGTTCACACACATGTGTGGTATGCATATGTATGTATGTATGTCTGTGGTAGTGTGTGTTGGGTGTGCATGTGAACCTGAGTAGCTTCTGCCTCAGGAACCCTGACCTGCCCGACCTTGGGGTCCAACTCTTTACAGACAAAATGGGGTCCTGGGATGGCTGGACCAAGACACTGGAAGAAGTCAGCTTCCGGCCTGGTGCAGCCAGGAGCAGCTGGGGGTCGGGACAAACTTGGTGAGCCCAGGGGTGGGCTGGGGGTTAGCAAATCCCAACCCTCCTCACGCCTTCCTAGAAAAGGAGGGACACAGCTCAGCCGAGTGAGAGCACATACACACTCAGATATATGCAGATACGCACACACTGACACACACACATACACGGATTCACACATGCAGATGTGCATGGCCATGTGTCCTGACACAGGTTCATATCAGCAATAGCAGATAGACACCCCTCCCAGTGAGTGCACAGCTCCACAGACACACGTGTCACCATGCAGATTCAGCCCCTGCTGAGGAGCCGTGTCTGACTCCTCTGTATCCCCAAATCTACCCCATCCCTCCACCAATACTCACCTTTCCTTAACCTTGAGCTCACTCAGGATGCTGAACTGCTGCTCAGAGGGTTTGCCCTACAAGAAGGGTTGGGAGTGGGGCTCTCCGTTCCCCATCCCCTCCCCACAGAGCCCGAGCGCCTGAACCTGATTAGCTGTCTAGCCTGCTCTGTGTAACTCATGTCTGGGGCAGGCTGGCAGGAGGAGGGCTGGCACGGACACTCAGTGGACTGACTCAGCCACCCCACTCCAGGCCAGGCCAGCACTCAGTATGGTCACCAGGGGTCCCAAGACCACTCCCCCAACTGCCCATGGCACCTGCCTGTCACTGGCCTCCCCGCCTATATGATGTCCCCCTCCACACGGTGTTGGCAATGGCCTGCCTCCCTGTCACTACTCACACTCTGTCATCCCTGCTTCCTATGGGTCTCTGATGACAACTTATTTTCAGCCTCCAAGACCTCCCATACACTCCAGCCCCTGACAGGATGCTCATGCTGCCTGGTCCCAGCTGAAAGTCACTTTCTCCAGGGATCCTTAAGATTGCCTCCAGTTCATCCCAAAGGGGGCATCCCTCTGAATCATACCTGCCGCATTACTCGCGCTTCTCCTCTCTGGCTGCCAAAGGCAGGGACCAAGTCTGTCTTGTTTGTCATTGTTTTCCAGTTTGGTTTTGGTTTAGAACTTGCTATATAGTAAACGCTCAATAAATACCGACTGGCTAAATGAAATGGATGAGTGAATGCAGGAGAGCTTCCTCTCGGTTCACAGATACCCTGGCTGTGCGTAGAGGGGCTGGGCGATGAGAAGATAGGGTCTTCAGCTGGGGTTGCATACGTGGCTCGAATCCCTCAGTTGTAGTGTGACCTTGGTCAAGTTGCCTCCCCTTTCTGGTTCTGCCCTCTGTGAGGTGGGTGAGAACTGACAGCCAGCTGCTTCCCGAGGCTCTGCCCCCATGTGCCAGGGTCTCATGCTTCCTAGTTGAGGGTGGGGGGCTCACAATTGGATGGGGTTGGGCCTTGTTTTCTGGGACAGGAAGAGGATGTGGTAGAGAATCTGAATAGCTTTGTTCTAATCCACAGAATAAAATCTGACTCTCTGGCTTGGCATTCACAGCCTCACACAATACGGTCTCAGCTCCATCATCCCGTGTAAGATACACATACGCACACACATACTCTCTCACACACACACACTCATGGATTCTGGACAGAACAACAGCCAAGGCTTAGAGTCCAACCCAGTAAGACCAAGGGGGTTGGGACCTGTACCAGCTGCTCATTACTGACCTGGGCTTTGCCCCAGCAACTCTGTGTGGGGGAAGAAACACGGCACGCAGGATCAGATGGTTTGGGTTTGAATCCAGCCTTGGCCGCTTAGCCTCCACGTGCCTCAGTTTTCTCATCAGCAAAATGGAAATGGTAAAACTTTCTGGTGGGGGAGGCTTTTGCTGAAAAGAAGTGACATTGCCCATGAAGTACCCTGTGTGACCTGCAATTTATTAGACAACTTCTTTGTGCTCAGACCCCTGACAGAAATCTGAGAGAGACAGGAAAACTCTGAAATATGGTTATTGCCTACATTTTGTTTTGTTTTGTTTTGGGTTTCTTTCTTTCTTTCTTTCTTTTATTTTGAGACAGAGTCTCACTATGTTGCCCTCGATAGAGTGTTGTGCTGTCATAGCTCACAGCAACCTCAAACTCTGGGGCTCAAGCAATACTCCTGCCTCAGCTCCTGGGTAGTTGGGACTACAGCCCCCCACCATAACACCTGGCTATTTTTTAGAGATAGAGTCTTGTTCTTGCTCAGGCTGGTCTTGAACTTCTGAACTCAGGCGATCCACCCATCTCGGCCTCCCAAAATGCTAGGATTACAGGCATGAGCCACCGCCCCCGGTCTTACTGCCTACTTTTTTTTTTTTTTTTGCAGTTTTTGGCTGGGGCTGGGTTTGAACCCACTACCTCTGGCATATGGGGCCCTACTCCTTTGAACCACAGGTACTGCCCCCCGCCTACATTTTGAGACTTGTAATCCACCTAGGAGAAAACATGCTTATGCCAAAGCCTTTAGAACAAAACAATGTAATTTGAGATAAAGCTTGAATGACAGGCTGGGAGAAATCATTGCAATTAATATGACAAGCAAATAATTTATATTCTTGCCATATAACCATCTTACACAACTTAAGGGGGAAAAACACAGAGACCCCAGTAGATTAATGGCATCTCATAATATGGATAGTAGGAACAAGTGATATGGATAATAAAATTCACAGGAGATAAATCATAAATATTTGCAGCAGACATTTGTAAAACATATTCCAGCTTACCAATGATCGAAGAAGTACAAATTAATGCAGCAACAGTAAAAATTCTGCCTATCCAATTAGCCAAGTTAGTTTTCTTTAATGAGAATATCCAGTGTAGGTAATATCATAGTGAAAAAGTCAACCTCACACACTGCCGTTAGTGTTACTCAAAAGTTCAACATTTATCAGGCACACACTACGTGCCAGGCACTGATTTTATGGCTGGAAAGAGTGTCCCCAAAATAAACGAAGAATCTTGAAGGCACTTACACCAGCAGTCCAAAAAAGAGGTCGAGTTTCCCGTGCTAATGGAGCTGGGGAGATGTTCACACGGACATGGATCCAAACCCAGTCTGTCATTATGACTCTGCCACCCCAGGGGAGATGCTTAATTGGCCCAGTCTTCTGTCTCCTTGTCTGTACAATGGGGATAATAATATCCAGTTGACTGTATTGTCATGAGCTCTGAGTGAAACAGCAGGTATAAAAGACCAGTTTGAAAGTGAGTGCCCAGACCGGGTACTGTGACTTACGCCTGTAATCCTAGCACTCTGGGAGGCTGAAGCAAGAGGATCCCTTGAGCTCAGAAGTTCAAGACTAGGCTAAGCAAGAGCAAGAGCCCATCTCTACTAAAAATAGAAAACTAGGTGGGCCCCTGTAGTCCCAGGTATTGGGGAGGCTGAGTCAGGAGGACTGCTTAAACCCAGGAGTTTGAGGTTGCCATGAGCTATGGTGATGCCACTGGAATGACAGAGTGAGACTTTGAAAGAAGAAGAGAGAGAGAGAGTGGGTGGCGCCTGTGGCTCAGTGGGTAGGGCGCCGGCCCCATATACCAAGATTGGTGGGTTCAAACCTGGTCCTGGACAAACTGCAACAAAAAAAATAGCCAGGCATTGTGGCAGGCGCCTTTAGGCCCAGTTACTCGGGAGGCTGAGGCAAGACAATCACCTGAGCCCAGGAGTTGGAGGTTGCTGTGAGCTGTGATGTCACAGTACTCTACTGAGGGCAATAAAGTGAGACTCTGTCTCTTAAAAAAAAAAAGAAAGAGAGAGAGAAGAGAGCCCAGTCAGAGGCAGAGCCTTTTGAATAATGACTTTTGTTGCGTATTATTTATCACTGCCTGTCAAATCCACTCATGACTCTAACAATGGCAGAGGTGACAAATATGTGATGCTACATTCGCCATATGCTGTGCCACCTAAAGAGGCCATTCAAAGGATTCTTCAAAGGATCCTTAATGGCATAGCTGAACACTTGCAAATAACACCCAATACAGGTATATGTCCTGTGTAATATGATCATTGCCGTACCTGGAAGGAGCAAATTCTACCAGGGCAGGGGAATTAAGGGGGATTCTTATCGTCTTCTGTGTTTTCTGAATAATCATAAATTGCTCTTATAACTGAAAACTAGTTACATATCATTGCATATACGTAACTATAGTTATATACATATAGTTATACATATAGTATAACTATAGTTATATATATTATAGTTATAACTACATATAATTATATAGTTACATATGTTATATATTTATATATAGTTATATAGTTATAGCTATAGTTATATATAAAATTAATGTTATATAATATAATTAACCATTAATTTTTTTTTTTTTTTTGCAGTTTTTGGCCAGGGCTAGGTTTGAACCAACCACCTCCAGCATAAGGGGCCAGCACCCTACTCCTTTGAGCCACAGGCGCTGCCCAAATTTTTTTTTTTTTTTTTTTTTTGTGGAGACAGAGTTTCACTTTATCACCCACAGTAGAGTGCCGTGGCATCACATAGCTCACAGCAACCTCCAACTCCTGGGCTTAGGCAATTCCCTTGCCTCAGTCTCCCGAGTAGCTGGGACTACAGGCACCTGCCACAACGCCCGGCTATTTTTTTGTTGCAGTTTGGCCAGGGCTGAGTTTGAACCTGCCACCCTCAATAAATGGGGCCAGTGCCCTGCCCACCGAGCCACAGGCTCTGCCCTAATTTTTTTTTTTTTTTTTTTTGAGACAGAGTCTCACTCTGCTGACCTGGCTAGAGTTCAGTGGCATCAGCCTAGCTGGCAGCAACCTCAAACTCCTGGATTCAAGTGATCCTCCTGCCTCAGCCTCCTGAGTAACTGAGACTACAGGTCCCCAACATAATACCCAGCTAAATTTTCTATTTTTAGTAGAGACGGAGTCTCGTTCTGGCTCAGGCTGCTCTCAAAATCATGAGCATAATTGATCCTCCTACCTGGGCCTCCCAGAGGGCTAGGATTACAGGCATGAAGCACCATGCCCAGGCAATTAACCATTAATTAGAAGGGCCTTGTTAAGAGGGAGGAAAAAGGCTGTTGCAATGAGTGATGTAGACCTGTCAAGAAACTTCAGTTTTCTTAAAACCAGGAGCTGGAAGGAAAAGTATCCAATGTACTCAGCCCTACTATGAAACTAATTTATAGCTTTCATATGAAAGCTATAACCCAATTATAGCCCAAGAATATGGGGAAAGGGGAGCGGGAGGGGAGGGGTGGGGGGAGGATGGGCGGAAGGAGGGTAATCAGTGGGACCACACCTACAATGCATCTTACAAGGGTACATGTGAAACTTACTAAATGTAAAATATATTGTCTTAACACAATAACTAGGAAAATGCCATGAAGCCTATGTTAACCAGTTTGATGAAAATATTTCAAATTATATATAAAACCAGCACACTGTACCCCATGACTCCCAATGTACACAGCTATGATTTAATAATAAAAAAAAAAAACCAGGAGCTCTGACTTACTTATTTTTTTCTTGACACATTGCTAGACACTAGTCAATCATTAAGAAAAAATGTATATGCATGCTTTGTATGCATTATCAGTCCTCACAACAGTCCTGTAAGGCAGGAACTATAGTTATTACCATTTGACACATGAGGAAACTGAATTCATCAAGTTTAAGAGATTTGGCTCAGCGCCTGTGGCTCAAGAAGCTAAGGCGCCAGCCACACACTCCTGAGCTGGCGGGCTTGAATCCAGCCCAGGCCCGCCAAACAACAGTGACAGCTGCAACCAAAAAATAGCCGGGTGTTGTGGCAGGCACCTGTAGTTCCAGCTACTTGGGAAATGGAGGCAAGAGAATTGCTTGAGCCCAGGAGTTGGAGTGCTGATGCCACAGGACACTACCTAGAGCGACAGCTTGAGGCTCTGTCTCAAAGAAAGAAAAAAAAAAGTTTAAGAGAGTTGCCTAGGTCACAAAATTAAAAGACAGAGCTGGGATGTGAACCTATGTTTGTCTGACTCCAAAGCACCAGCCTTGGCCATCTTGCTCCGCCATGCCAGGGGTTAGCAGGCCCACTGACTGGCTGGTGATGGATCAAGAAGTGGGGAGAAGACTAACAGTGCGGAGAGGCCAGGGAGGCAGGGACCTCTTCTCAGGACCCTGAGATGGCTGAGCAGGTTCAGAGCGGGGCTGCCGGGAGACAGGAAATCTGGGGGGGGAGATGAGCCAGTTTCTAGCGGAAGCCCGATCCAGCTTTTTCTAGGTTGAATCTGAAGAGATGGCAGGATACACATGTTAGAAATATGCTGCAGGCAATTTGAAGTATTGACTGCAGTGAGGATAAGAAGACCAAGCGGGAGATACATTCAAGAGTGAGCCAGAAAACTGTGGCCTAGTCGAATGAAATGGTGGTTGGAAAAGAAGGAAGTAATGTTTGTTGAGGGCGTGTCACGTGCCAGAGAGTGTGCTAAGTGTTCTGCATTATTGCAGATGTGTTTGGGGTGCCTCCCCAGTCACGCTCCTTTCTTTGGGATGGTCCTCATCCACAGTTCCTTATGAGGTCTGGGGCCCTGGCAGGTCCCCATGCCTTGCCAGCGCATCATCTTGCCCACAGGTGAATGCGCTAAGGTCAACAGGTGCTCAATCTCGGGCAATGGGACTGTCCTTCTCAGGAATGAAGCCTGAAACACAGCCACTACCAAGAAGCTACATGGTAAAGTCCCAGAGATGGGGGCCAGGAGTGGCCATATGTAGGCAGAAGAAGCTGGTCATCAGAGAGAAGGTGCAGCTGCCCAGAGAAGTGGACTGTATGATCCCACAGAGGGAAAGATGGAGAGTGATGACGCTGGCTCCCGGGAAGTACCCGGTCTTTCCTGCATTCCCTTTCTCCTTGGATGCTTACCAGATTGTCCATTGTAACCTTACAATGCACCACCTTTCCCTTGAGCTGGCCTGAGCGGGTTTCTGTTCCTTGCGACCAAATGGCCTTAAACTAAATGACCAACATATCTTAAGTTTAAGATTTAAGATTTAATTTAAGTTTAAATTTCCTGTTGTAGCACTTGACTCAATACTGGCAACTGAAAGTTGTAGCTATCATTATTTCCTTTGTTCCTTAAAGTAACCAATAAGACAAAAAGTATTATTATTAGTATTAGTATTATATCCACTGGAAACATGAGGAAACTGAGGCTCGTTGACGTAGTCAAAAGATACAGGTTGAGTTCTAGTGGTGTGGATTAAGGAGACAAGGCCTGCGCTTCAAAGATGCCTGTGCTCTTTTCTTTTTTTCTTTCAGTTTTTGGCCAGGGCTGGGTTTGAACCCACCACCTCTGGCATATGGGGCCAGTGCCCTACTCCTTTGAGCCATGATGCCTGTGTTCTTTTGGGGAGACAGATAGCAAACAAATACAGGTTGAGCATCTCAAATTTGCAAATCTGAAATCTGAAATGCTCTGAAATCTTAAACTGTTTGAGTGCTGACATGACACTCGAAGGACATGTGCTTTGGAGCATTCCAGATTTGGGGTTTCCAGATTTCAGATACTCGACCAGTATAATGCAAATATTACAAAACTCCCCCAAATCTGAAAGGCGTAGCACTCCTGGTCCCAAGCATTTTGGATAAGGCGTGTTTAACCTGTAATGCATAAGAGAACATCAGGCAAAGATAAAGTGCTCTGAAGAAAATAATACAAAATGATCTACTAGAGTTACTTTAGACAAGAGAAAGCTTCTCTGAGCAGGTGACACTTGAACTGAAACCTAAATGACAAGGAGCAGGCTACATGCAGATCTGGGGGAATGCTCAAAGAAGAAGGAGGAGCCAAACAAAGACTTTCAGAGGCCGGGTGCTGGGCCTCATGCCTGCAATCCCAGCACACTGGGAGGCCAAGATGGGTGAATCCCTTGGGCTCAGGAGTTCGAGATCAGCCTGAGCAAGAGTGACAACCTGTACCTCCTAAAAATAAAAAACCGAAGCAAGAGGATCACCTGTGCCCAAGAGTTTGAGGTTGCTGTGAGCTATGATGCTACAGCACTCTACCCAGTATGACAAAGTGAGACCAAAAAAAGAAGACTTTCAGACAGAATTGGGTTTGGTGCACTCAAGCAACATTGAGGAAGCCAAGGGGGCAGAGTAGACAGGGAAGGGCCGGGGCCTGAGGGTTTTGTGAATGATGTGAGATGTTTGGCTTTAATTCTAAGAGCAATTGGTGGGGGGCTTAAAAGGATTTAAGAGTGTTGTGGTGGACAGCCCCCCAAAGATGTCTCCATCCTAATCCCCCAAACCTGTGACTATGTTAGTTTACATGGCAAAGAGATTTTGCAGATATCATTAAGGATCTTCAGATGGCCAGATTATCTTTGTTTTTTTCTGTTTTTGACTAGGACCAAGTTTGAACCCGCCACCTCCACTATGTGGGGCCAGCACCCTCCTCCTTTGAGCCACAGGTGCCGTCTGGGGAGATTATATTGGATCATCCAGTTGGGCCCAGTGTAATCACAGGGTACTTTTATTTTTATTTTTGAAACCGAGTCTCACTATGCCACCCTCGGTAGAGTGCTGTAGTATCACAGCTCACAGCAACCTCAAACTCTTGGGCTCAAGCGATTCTCTTGCCTCAGCCTCCTAAGTAGCTGGGACTACAGGTGCCTGCCATAATGCAATTTTTTGTTTGGTTGTTTGTTTTTGAGACAGAGCCTCAAGCTGTCACCCTGGGTAGAGTGCTGTGGCATCACAGCTCACAGCAACCTCCAACTCCTGGGCTCAAGCAATCCTCCTGCCCCTGCCTCCCAAGTAGCTGGGACTACAGGTGCCTACCACAATGCCTGGCCATTTTTTGGTTGCAGCCGTCATTGTTGTTTGGTGGGTCCAGGCTGGATTCTAACCCACCATCTCAGGTGTATGTGGCTGGTGCCCTAGCCACTTGAGCCACAGGCACTGAGCCACAATGCAATTTTTTGGTTGCAGTTGTCATTGTTGTTTAGCAGGCCCAGGCCAGGCTCGAATCCGCCAGCTTCAGTGTATATGACCAGTGCCCTATACTGAGCTACAGGCACCAAGCCAACACAGGGTACTTTTAAAAGGAAGGCAGGAGGATCAGAGTTAGAGAAGGAGAGGGGACAGCAGAAGTGGACGTCAGAGTGGTGCAAAGCAGGGATCATGAGCCAAGGAGTGCAGTTGGCCACTAGAATGTGCAAACCAGGTGTCTGAGGGAAATGAAGCCCTAACAACCTATTTTAGACTTCTGGCCTCTAATTCTGTATAAGATAATAAATTTGTGTTGTTTTTAAGGCACTAACTCTGTGGTAATTTGTTATATCAGCAATAAGAAACTAATGCAAGTGCTATGATATGATTTATGTTTCTAAAAGAATCACTGTAGCCGTTATGGATTGTGGGGGCCAAAGGGAAGCCAAGAGGCCTCAATGAGTTGGAGGCACCAGGCAGGATGATAGTAGAGGAGATGGAGCCCAATGTGTGGATCACTCTGGAGGTAGGAGTGTGCTGAGGAATCAGACATGGTGAGGAAAGGAAAGACAGCAATCCAGGGTGACTTCTTGGGAGTTTAACTTGAGCAGCCGGGTGCCTGGAGTTGCCATTTATTGAGATGGGAAAGACTGGGGGGAAAGCTGATTTAGAGATGTCGAGGGACTTGGATAAAGTCACCCAGCCAGGAAGTGGCAGACTTGGGACAAGAACTTGGGTGTCCTGACTCTCAGGCCCAACATGTTTGGATCCGAAAATGATTTTACTACGAGAAAGTGCTTGAGTGTTTTTTAAGTTAACATTTAGTTAACACTTACTTATTGTATTAGTCAGGGTTCTCTAGAGAAACAGAACCAATGAGAAAGAGAGAGACATTGAACTTTAAGGAATTAGCTCCCATGGTGGTGGTAAAGGCGGGCAAGTCCTTTAAGATGCGGAGAAGAGTTAGTGTTGCAGGTCAAGTCTGAAGGCAGAATTCCTTCTTGCTCTGGGGAGATCAATCTTTTTTCACTTAAGGCCTTCATCTGATTGGGGAAGGCCTACTCACACAATTGGAAGCTAGTCTGCTTTACTCTCTGTCATAATCACTCCACTGATTTACATGTTAAACTCATGTAAAAAATACTTCCAAAGAAACATCTAATCTAGAATGATATATGTCCCATGGCCTATCCTACTCCATGAATCAAGGCTGGGTATAGTGGCTCATACCAGTCATCCCAGCACTTTAGGAGGCTGGGGCTAAAGGATTGCTTGAGCCCAGAAGTTCAAGACCACCCTGAGCAACATGGCAAGAAGCCATCTGTACAAAAAATAAGCCTACTTGGGAGGCTGAGACAAGAGGATTAGCTGGGCCCACTGGTGCATACCTGTAGTCCCAGCTACTTGGGAGGCTTGAGCCCAGGAGTTTTAGAGGCTGCAATGAGCTATGATGATGCCATTGCATTCCAACCTGGATGATAGAGTGATTCCCCTCCTCCCCCCACTTACTTTTCTTACTGTCTGGCTTGTGCTTTCTACCTATTAGTTCATGGTTGAAGAGAAAGGGAGGATGGGTTCAGTGGCTCATGCCTTGTAGCCTTGTAATCTTAGCATTCTGCGAGGCCAAGGTAGATGGATTACTCGAGTTCAGGAGTTTGAGACCAGCCTGAGCAAGAGCAAGACTCTATCTCTACTAAAAATAGAAACATTAGTTGGGTGTTGTGGCAGATACCTGTAGTCCCAACTACGTGGAGGGCTGAGGCAAAGAGGATTGCTTGAGCCCAAGAGTTTGAGGTTGCTGGGAGCTATGATGACACGATGACACTTTACCCAGAGCAACAGAGTGAGACTGTCTCCAAAAAATAAAAAAGGGAGGGAGAGAGAGAGAGAGATAAAGGCAGGAATCATCTTGCATTAAGCCATAGTCAAGGACTAGGAGAAGTGAGCAGAGGACAAGGAACAGGAACCAACCAAGCACAGTGGAAAGGACCTTTCCAAGAAGGTCGAGGTGTCCAGAGTCACCCAGAGATAGAGAAGGAGGAAGATAAAGGAGCCTCGGAATGTGGTGATTAGGAGGTGGTCTGGTGACCTTAACAATGAATCATGCAGAAGACAGAACTGCGGAAGGAAGAGGGCTCTTCCACCTGCAAGCATCTGGAACTACAATCTGGCTGCAGAACATGCAAGTAAAATGTTACAAGTAAAAGGTTACAAAACACAGTGTGCAAGAGGACAGAAAGGAAGCTGCCATAGGGAGTAATGGGAGAGCTACTCAGATGGACAGGTCAGGAAAGGCCGTTCCACCAGGATGATGGTTGAGGTGAGATTGGAAGGAGGAAAGGAAGCAGCCCATGTGAAGAGCTATGGGTTGGGCGAGCCAGCAGAGGACCTGTGCAAAGGCCCCGAGACAAGGAGTTTGAAATTGTCAAAGAATTGAAACAAGCCCAGTAAGACCAAAGCCGAGAGAGAGGTGATATATAAAGCTGGAGGGATGTAGCCTTATAATGGCTGGTGTTAGAATTTAATTTTAAGTGTGATGGAAAATCACTGGAAGGTTTAAGCAGGGGAGTGAGTGATGGGATTGGCTTCGTAATTTTTAGAGTTTACTCTGGCTACTGTTTAAGAGGGGGCTTGGAGAGTGGAAGCAGGGAACCGGGAGGGCCGCTAACAGTCATCCAGGTAAGCAGCAAAGATGGCTCAAAGCAGGAAACGTTCTGGAGGCAGATCCAACAGAATTTGCCAAGGGAGTGAGTGTGGGAGATGAGAGAAAGAGAAAAATGGAAAATGACTCCCAATTCCTGCTTTATTGGGTTTCTTGCTGCTTCAGAAAGGGGAAATCTGGGGGGAAAGAGGTTCTGTGCAGGGATCAAGGGTTTAGTTTTCAGGGCAGGAAATCAAGGGTCACTCTTGACTGTCTTAACTATCTTGATGACAAGGGCTGGGAGGTGGGGACTGGGTGGCTGTTAGGGCTGGTGAGGGGAAGCCTGCAGGGCCATCCGCATGGTTGCTGAGGGACCAGTGGAGGCTAGCTGTGTGTAAATGCAGTGCCACTGTCCCAGGTAGCTGGGAGTTCTCCAGCAGATCTCTGCAGAAGGTGGCAGAGGCTTTGTGGGGCAGCTGAAATGTTGCGGAAAGGCCAGTGTGGAAGTCATTATCAAGCAGTTAGTTCTTAAAGCTTATGCTTTCAGGGATGGGCTGGTTTGGGTGAGGCCAAGAGGGAGTGGCCACGTGAGTGGGAGGCTGCAGTGGGGTGGACAAGGATATTGACCCTGTTTAGGAGGTCCAGGAGGCGTTGGGAGTAGCAGTGATAGAAGAATGAGGTCCCCAAGTTCATGCTTGAGCCTGCCATAGAGAAGAGGACCTGGAGACAGGTGTCAGAGACCTCCCGGAGCTAAGAAAGCACAACAGGGCTTGCGGGTGATAAGCCAGGTGAGGAGAAAAAGGAGGTAAAACAACATGAATCACAGGGGCAGGGGCATTGCAGGATGGGGAAGGGATGGTCACAGGGTGGGGGGGCGAGGGGGGCGGGGACCGGGGTGGAGAGAGGCTGGTGTCACACTTTCAAGTGGGACAACAAGTGGTTTTTCCAGATTTTTCTTGGCAAAGGGGATTGTGTTCTTGGCGTGTGTTAGAGGAGCCAGAGCTCTGTAGGTGGTGTGTTTGTGCTGGTGCTGGGCTTCCAGAGGACTTAGCAGGCCTTTCATAGAGGAGGTGGGGATAGAGGAACAGGGAAGAGCAGAGCAGTGCTCTTGGGAATGATCTGCCTTGTCATTTGTCACCAGGGCTCCCACCCCCGCCAGTCTTACCCCCTGAAATTCAGCCTTCACAAAGGCTTCCAGACACTCCTAAAGCACAATTCCGATTCTGCCTCTCACCCTCCCCTCAGGGGCTGCTCGTCCGTTGCCCTCAGGGTAAAGCTCCTACTCATCAGCCTGGTACTGTAAGGTCCTTTTGGAAGGACAACCCCCCCACCCCGCCCTCTTCCCCATCTCTCTACCTCTCTCACCCTAAATCCCTACAAAACAGAACTACTTACAGCTCTAAGGCCACCACTGGGAATCAGGCCTTTGGTCCTTTGCATATGCCCTTCCCGCTGCCTGGAATGACTTTTCATCTCATGTGCCTGGAAAATGCCAGTCAATCTTTCAAGCATTTCCTCCTTGGAGAAACCTTCTAGGACTCTCTCAAAGAGTCACTCCACCTCCTTTACCTGGTCTCACTAGACTTCTGAGTCTGCCTTTCTTTCGAGACCAGGAGCTCCTTAGGAAGACAGACAGTGTGACATTCATCTCTATGTTCTCCCTTCACAGATGCGGGCCTGGTGCACGATAGTACTCAGTTTGTATTTAATGAATGCAATGACAAAATTATAATCAATAATGAGCCAGCATTTACTAAGTACTTAGTATATCTATTCCTAATACTATGCTAAGCTCTTTATTATTATTATTTTTTCAGATAGAGTCTCATGATGTTGCCCTTGGTAAAGTGCCGTGGCATCACAGCAACCTCAAACTCTTGGGCTTAGGCAATTCTCTTGCCTCAGCCTCCCAAGTAGCTGGGACTACAGGCGCCCACCACAACAACTAGCTATTTTTTATTGCAGTTGCCATTGCTGTTTAGCTGGCCCGGGGCCAGGTTCAAACCCATCAGCCTTGGTGTATGTGGCTGGCGCCACAACCACTGTGCTATAGGCGCCAAGCCTATGCTAGGCTTTTTAAATGCATTATCTTAAGTGATCCCCCTATGAACAGTGGTGGGTTAGATATTGGCACTTTACCTATTTTACTGATGAAGAAACTGAAGCTCATGGAGGTGAAGTGACTTGTCCAAGGACATTAAACTAGTCAGCGGTAGAGATGGGCTTCAAACTCAAGGGTAATTCCAATGCCCATGCTCTCACATCAAAGAGAGAATGATAGGATCTCCAAGAATGATAGGCTCATAGAGAACAGGGTTTGCCCAGGGAGTCTGTGATAAAGTGACAGTAACAAGTCAGTTCTCCCTCTTCAGTGCTGATAAAGTTCTACTTTTGTCCGTGAATACCCTCCCTCAGGCAATTCAGGTAAATCCTACTGGTCTAAACTAATTTTAGTCGCATCATCCCTCTTACCTGTGGACATGTACTCCTATTAACTATTAAAAACAGACAGCTGGACTTGTTACTGGATGTGGTAGATGAAGATGTATTCCCTGGGGCTGCTGCAGCCATTCTGTGCTCATGAAGGCAGCCGCCAACCCACCGAGGAAGCCAGAATGAGAATATAGGGAAGAATTTGATTGTTGGGTGGCACCCATAGCTCAGTGGGTAGGGCACCAGCCACATACACTGAGGCTGGAGGGTTTGAACCCAGCCCCGGCCAGCTAAAACAACAGTGACAACTGCAACAAAAAAATAGTAGGGTGTTGTGGTGAGTGCCTGTGGTCCCAGCTACTTAGGAGGCTGAGGCAAGAGAATCACCTAAGCCCAAGAGTTTGAGGTTGCTGTGAGCTGTGACGCCACGGCACTCTACCTAGGGCCACAACTTGAGACTCTATCTCAAAAAAAAAGAATTTGATTGCTTATGGGGTTGTTGAACTACTAGATCATTTATCTGTCAGCCCTTCTGGACGAATGAAGTAATAAATCATTCTATTGTCTAAGCTATTTTAAGTTGGTCTTCTATTATTCATAGCTGAAAGTATCATGATACAATGACAATTCAGGTGGTAAAATTGTTCTTGCCTTGTAAAGTGACATAAATGATGAAGAACTTTGGGAACTCTAGGAGCTAGTGCCTTGGCTGGGGTCCGCTGGACTTTGGTCTTCTAATGAGAATGACAGTCTCGAGGGGTGAGTATAGTGACCTGGGACATCATTTAAGTAAGCCTGCAGGACCTACTAAGGTATAGTCCTGGTCACTTGGGGGTTCAGCTCACTGAACATTGATTATATCCAATGTGCTGGGATCCTAAGGGCAAATCAGACTATCCTTGCCCCTAAGAAACATAAGCGCGGTCTGCTGGCAGACCAATGATGAGTGATGTACAGGTCGACATAAGATCTGGAAGCTGACTTGCAAGTGGCTGGGTAAAATTCATATTGGCATTTTGAGAGATGATACAAGAAGGGTTAGGGAAAAAAATATATATATAGGTAGAATGAACAGCATATGAAACTTAGAGTAACACGAGTTTTCGGCGGGGGAGGGGAACTACAAGTCATTTGGCATAATCTGAACTGGGCTGGCCACTTAAAGGGCCTATGTCTGAGCAATTTACTTAATGTCTCTAAGGCTCAGGATTCACATTTATAAGAAGAAGGGGGAAAAAAGAACAACAACAAAAAGAAATGAAATGGTTGCGAAATTAGGTAACAGAATATATATGCAAAACAGTGTTTGGCACACATTAGGTGCACAAGAGATGCTCGTTATTATTCACCCATTATTGTCACATGGTTCTAATTCATTATCTTTCCTGACCCAGGTGGCTTTCTTCCCTTCCTCACTCATTCCTGAGCCTAGTAGCAAGGCCGCCTGACTCCCACAGACTTTTCCTCAGGCAGGAAACCCGAGCCCACTGCCTGGCCTAAAACAGCTTGTAGGGCTGGGTGGTTTGTGTTATTTCTTTTCTTCTCTCTCTCTCTTTTTTTTCCCTAAATGCAACAAAATAAAACCAAACAAAGCCCAACGCCTGGCGTGGCTTGTCAGGGAGTTATGCAAGTGTGTAAAAAAATAAAATAAAATAAACATTGAGTTTTCAGCATTTGGGGCTGTTTGATGAGGCACGGAGCAGAGCCAAGGGCCGGTAAGATGCAGGGAAGGCTCAGGGCAGAGGGGAGATGGGAGGGACTTGGGAGGGGGCTAAAGGGGGTCCCTGGACCAACTGGGAAATGGCTGTTTGCCTTCTGCGAACTTGGCAATGCTCTGGCTGAATGAACCCAGACACTGGGCATTTGGGACCCAAGTGCTCCACTTTCTCTGGCTATCCACCATCCCTGTTTTCTGGCCATTGGGACACTCCAGGGGTCATTCCATCCATTCCCTTGTCATTGTCAACGATGCTGTGTCCTTGTCTCAATAAATAGACAGGGCTCCCTCCTCCTCTCCTGAGGAGATTCCACAGCCTGTCTTGATTATTCACCCTCCTCATCAGTACATCTTTTCTGCTCTAGTTTAACTCCTGCTAACTACAGTTTTAGCCCATTTTCCTTTCCTAATCCGAAGCCAAGCTGGAGAACAGCTGTTTGCCACCCTAAGTGCGTCTCGTTCCCTCCCTTCTTCAGGCTTGACTTCAACATCTTCTGGGTCACTGCAGGTGTCTGTGGCCCTTCGAAACTCATTCCACAGACATTTCTAGAGTTCCTGCCGTTAACCAGGCATTGGCATCCTTCCTGTCACTGAACCCTCAAAACAGCTGAGAACCCTGAGGCCCAGAGAGGTTAAGTAACTCAGTAACCGCCACACAGCAGGTAAGTGACGGAGTGGGAATTTCGATCTAATTTATATTCTGTTATGCTCCTCACTCTCCTGTACTAGCTGTGTGGAGGTGTCCTCAACTGGGTGCCCGCGATCTTAGTATTTCTACTGGGAAAATACTCTGAAGATTTGACCCTGAGGGGAGGAAGGTGTGGTCAGGACCACAAGGGTCGGTTTAGCCTATTCCTTGTCACTTTCCAGGTTCCTGATGGGAAAGCTGCGATCACGATTATTACTGTTCTGACCCCAAGATGCGCGAAGCTGCTGCTGGAATCCCCGGGGTGCACGGCGGCAGAAGGGGTTAGGGTAGAAGGTCTGCCCCAGGATCCCGAGGATTTGTCTCTCCACCAGACCCCTGGTCGAATAGCCCCGCGCCAGCTTCGGGCAGGGGCGTGCGGACTCCGGGGCCGGCGCTCCAGTCCGTTTTTTCTTGCGGATCCCTGGAAGGGGGGCCGGCTCGGGGGTGGGACTGCGAAGCGGGGGATTCCCTCCCTCGTGCTCGCAGAGGTCTGGCCCCTCTCCGGGCTGGGAGCTCCGGCCGAACGGAGGCGCGACGGAGAGCACCGAGCGCAGGGCACAGAGCCGGGCGCGGCCAGCCAGAGCGGGGCATTATAGCCCGTGTGCGGCAGAAAGCGGGGGCCGCAACTAACCGCCCGGAGGACAGATGCACCGGGTGGGGCGCTGGCCCCGAGGGCGTGAGGCGTCCGCAGATTGAGCAACTTGGGAACGGGCGGGCGGAGCGCCGGGCGAGCGGGGCGCCCAGGACAGTCGTGGGGCGGGCGGGTGAGTGGGCCGCGCCCTCGCCCATCCCGGGCCTGCCCCTCCGAGACTGGCAGCACCGAGGTGAGTCCCTTCTCCTAGTTGCCCCGCTCTCCTCCCTAGCGCCCCCTCCCCGGGAGCGGGGGCGCGGCAGACCCAGCGGTGGGGCTGGTTGGAGCTGGGTGCGGGGGTAGGAGGGAGACAGGAGGAAAGGGGAGTCCTGCCGCTGTGAGCAGTGAGCAAGACAGGGCACCTCCTGGCCGCCCTCTGGCAAGTCATCCCTCCAGCCGCCGGGTAGCCCCCTCTCCTCGGGTGGTCATCCTCATTCACTGTCCTGACTGCCCTGTCTGCCAGCCCTATTTGTGCCCCCTCCCATTCAGAAATTCTTGATGCCTAGTCTCATGGCCTTGGATTCCCCCCAGCCCCATGGACCCTAGCGACCCCCACCCCTGTACCACAGCCCAGGTTCGACGTGGCAGGCAGCAAGAGCCACAGTTTCGGGTGCGCAGCGAGGTGTGGGGCTCCTTGGCCGGTGGCTTGAGTGCTGAGGGACCCACGACTTAGCTTGGTTGGGGAGAGCTGTGTTCGTCCAGAGCTCCCAGGACGGCAGGGACTTCTTTGAGTGAGAGTGCTTGGGAACAGGAGTTTTTTGGGGGATCTAGCCTCTTGGACTCGGACAGCTCTCTTGGCTCTTGGGGTGCAGCCAGAGGGACTTCAGGTCAACCTCTCCCTCGGCACCTGTTGGGGCCTCTTGGAGATAGTAGGGAAGGAGGAATGTGCGCGCTTGGGACAATGATGCAGGGGCTTGACGCGCTTCTCTCCGCAGCTCTGTTTGGGGGCTGGGGCACCTCACCAGCACCTGGCTTGGTTCTGGAGGACTCCTACTCTCTGCAGGCCAGCAGGCACATACTTGGTTCCGTCCCACACCCTCAATTCTTCTGCCCCCCGCCTGCCAGCCTGCTGGGCGGCAGAAACTCTCCAGCCTTTACCGGATCCCAGGGAGGGCTAATGAGAAATCTGGATGGTTTACATTTTTGGGTCTGCATCTGGCCCCGGATAAAGTACCAATTTATCCCGATAGTGTTGGAGGCAAGAAGGTGAAAGTTATTCCAGACCTCTGCTAAGATTTAGTCCCCAGCCTCAGCTCTATCCCTGGGGCTGTGTCCCCCTTCCCAAGCTCTGTCTTCCCCTCCCTGGACCATGTGGCTTCTCTTTAGTCTCCTGCCCCAGCTCAGCCTCTACCCCTTCCCCAGCTCCACAGGTCTACTCCCCAAGCTGGGCTGTGCCCTAGACTCCTTGTCAACATCCAGTCTTGGGTATCAGACCACCTGGCTGGTCACTAACTAGGTCTGTAACCACCAAGACCTTTCTCCTCTCAAGGCCAAGTATCTCCCCCCTGTAAAATGGGAGTGATTTTACCTTCCTCCTCCAGTTGTGAGGAGTAAATGAAGACTTAGCATGAGGCAGGTAGTGGGAGGCACCTAGTAAATGTGACTCCCTCACCCTTACCCTAGCAGGGAGAAATGCCCTTTCTTACCCCCACTGATGCCTGAGGCACTGCCAGCGGTTCCCATTCAATCTGTGTAGGGTATTGAACCTTAGAAAATGAGCTGCCTGTGCCATGTAGCCCAAGGCCCAAAGAGAATTAGAGGAACTATGAGAAAAACAAGGCATGCTACCTAAAAGGTGCTTGTCTCATATCCCCAGTCTGCCTTGTCTGTGTCTGTAAATGTGTGTGTGCGTGGGGGGACAGGGGACAGCTGGAGGGATGTAGAGCCTCTGAGGTGGGGACCTGTGGAGCCCTGGGGCTTGGTGCTGCAGGGTTCCTAGTCCACGACCAGATTTCACATAAGTGTCTGAATTTTCCACTTACCCTCTGAAACATCAGAAGATCTGACACTCCTGAGCCATCATTCCTGCCTACTGACCATCAGTTAGAGTTGCACAGCAAATGCTCCTCATAAATGGGGCGTCACCCTCCCTGTGACCCCCCTCCACATCCAGCTTTGCTCATATCTGTTTCTTGTACCCTTGGTATGTAGTATAGATGAACTTTTCTTTGAGACAGAGTCTTGCTGGTTTGTCGCCCAGGCAACTCTTGTCAGTGCAGTGGGATCATCACAGCTCATAGCAACTTCAAAGTCCTGGGCTTAAGGGATCTTCCTGCTTCAGCCTCCCGAGTAGCTGGAGCTACAGGCACCCACCGCCATACCTGGCTCATTTTTCTATTTTTAGTAGAGATGGGGTTTCACTCTTGATCATGCTGGTCTCAAACTCTTTCCCTCAGGTGACCCTCCAGTTTTAGCCTCCCAGAGTGCTAGGATTACAGGCATGAGCTAGATGAACTTTTGGTTCCTTTGCAGGGTTAGTTCTCTCTCTCTCTCTCTCTCTCTCTCTCTCTCTCTCTCTCTCTCTCTCTATATATATATATATATATATATATATATATTCTTTTTTCTTTTTTTAATGCTTGAAACTTTTCCTATCCTGGAGGTGAGGGAAGCCAGTGTCATTTGCTCCCGTGAAATTCACACCTGGACCCTCTTCACAATTTCCCAGCTGAGACAGTGGTTCCCTGGCAATTCAGGTGGGAGTGAAGATCTTCGCTGGCAAGGACTGGGTGAGTGTGGCAAGGGGTGAGGCTGAAAGGTAGGACCTGGGAAGACTGAGGGGGAATGTGTGAGAAGAGTGGAGGGCAGGAGAGGAAGGGAGCTAATGTCTGCTGAGCACTAACCCTGGTGTGCCAGGCGCTGTGCTAGGCAGGCGCATGGAGGGCAGAGATGGATAGATGTTTTCTGCCCCAAGAACTCCAAGGATACTGATCACATAGTGAGACCAAAGTCTTACTGACCTGGGATCAACGTCAAGTTTGTCTAATATAGTCTTCTTCAGTGTTTGTCCAGTGTTAGGATCCATGGAAGAGATCTGGCAGGGGGCTTCAGACCTCGGTTGAGAAATGCTGCTTATTAAAGGCAAATCCTATCACTTTGAGTGATTGCTTTGGTGCCAAGGCAAGCAAATATAAAAATAAATGCAAATGTGTAAATCGTATGATAGTGCTCAGTATTAAGGTTCTTATCTTGATGCTGTAGAAAATGTTCATACTGCTTTTTTTTTTTTTTACACCCTTGGTAGAGTGCGATGGCGTCACTGCTCACAGCAATCTCCAGCTCGTGTGCTTAGGCAATTCTCTTGCCTCAGCCTGCCGAGTACCTGGGACTACAGGCATCTACCACAATGCCTGGCTATTTTTTGTTACAGTCTGGCTGGGGCCAGTTTTGTGCCCACCATCCTCGGTATATGGGGCTGGCACCCTACTCACTGAGCCATAGGCACCGCCCATGCCTGGCTATTTTTTTGTTGTGGTTTGTCCGGGGCTGGGTTCGAACCCTCCACCCTCGGTATATGGGGCCAGTGCCCTACTCACTGAGCCACAGGCGTCGCCCATACTGCTTTTTAAATGACCATTAGAATGTAGACACAAAACAAAGCTTTGATCACAAAAATATAACAACTATTGTTATCACTACATGCCCAGCACCATTCTAAGCAGTTTTATGCATTAACTCATTTAAGTTATAAACAAGGACAACCCTCTTGGAGATAAGGAATCAGACCAGCTGAACAACTAACCCAAGGTAACACAAAGTAGCAAAGCTGACATTTGAAGCCAGGCAGTCTGGCTCAGAAGTTTATGCCCTTAACCATCATACTATATAGCCAGCCTCTGAGACTATAGACTTGAAGCAGAAGACCCCAGTTTGATAAGCTTGGTTGTATGCCCACAATCTGTGGGTGACAGAAGTGTGTAGTGGGGGCTGGGAAAGATGGAAAGGCTTTGACAGGTCATGCAGGGAGTACTGGAGGGGTGTGGAGGGGTTGGCAGCTGACGGGCATTTGGGGGTGGCTGGGGGCATCTCCGCTGGCTCCGGCCACAGCACCAGGTGGGATCCATCAGCCTCATGTAAACACTTCTCACAGGCAGCTTAACCACTTGAGTGTGTCTGGCCTTCAAAGCCAGTGGGAGAGGCCAAGGAGGGAGGTACCAAACTCCCTTAGGGGATAATGATTTATCTCCCACGCAGGTGGGCTCTGCGGGGGCCTCCCTGAGAGGCGAGGGAGTGGACTGGCACTGAGGAGTCTAAAGGGGAAAGGCTAGGGTGGGGGTGGGGGCACCTCTACTCTAGCATCTCAGGTTTCTCATTGGTAAGCCCAAACCCAGGTGACTCTCAGAGCAAGTCTGTGAAGTAGCAAGCTCATCCCCATTTTATAGATGAGGAAACTGAGGTTCAGTGAGTCTAAGTGACTTGTTCAAAGGCATCTAACCAGAGGACAGAAGGTGATGCATCCACAGAGATGCCTGTGCTGCAGCCCTGAACACTCACTGGTTTCTGGCGTCCCTGTGCGGCGTGGGAGAGTGTGCAGGGAAGTGTGGCAGGCCTCTGTGGTGACAGTATATTGGGAGTGTCACAGCATGAGTGCATGATCCATGAGTGGGAAGCAGAGTTTTCATTCTCACTCCTAGGTTGGGCTCAGATATCCAACTTCCCAGACACATCAGGGGAGGGACCAACTCCCCTGCCCCCATCACCCCAGCCGGCCAGCGGGTCCAGAGACCTGGCTCTCGCTGGGCTGGGGGATTATCCCCATTCTCTGTGTCTCTGGCCAGGGCGGGCATTGCTACCTCTTTTATCCTCTCACAAAGGCCAGACCCGCCGGGCCTGCTGTGTCAGAGTTTCTGTGGCCGGGGGAAGCCTTACTTCCTTTTCTCCCGCCAAGCCCAGAGGGCCGTGCAGACTCTGCCAGCTTGCCGGGGGCCACTGCTCTAGCTCCAGGACAGGTGAAAGGCTCATGGGTGACTCAGCACTGGGAGGAGAAGGCTGAGGGGTCACTCATGGAAGGACAGAGAGAGAGCTCCTCTTCAAGAGACATGATAATACTGCAGCATGAGGTCTGTAGGGTAGACTTAAAGAAGGACTTCCAGTTAGAGCTGGACAATATTAGCCAGGGGTGGGGCCAGCTGGCTCCCATTATTGAGAAATAATCAGTGATCCATAAGTTCGGTTGTGTGCCCACCATATTCTGGCTACTTGTGGTAGTCAGCTCTAGTCCCAGGTTAGGGAATTCTGCAAGATAGGAAAAGGAGAAGATTCCTTCTAGAATGTGGCTAGATGGGTCACTTGAACTGTCCTAACATTCTGAGTTCTCACAGTCTTCTGGGTAGGAGACTGCATGGGAAGATAGGAAGCATGGTGGGGGCGCATGGTACCACACAATTAACCCTTCTCTCTACTCCACCCACAGGTTGCTTTTTGGAGAAGTCTCTGCAGAAGTGGCAAAGAGATTTCCCATGTGACACTCCAAGGTGCCTTTGAGGAAGGCTGTCTATGAGGACCTCCCTTTGAGCCGATGGAGAACTGGGCTCCCCACGCCCTCTCTGTCCCCAGCTGAGATTATGGTGGATTTGGGCCATGGCCCAGGCCTGGGCCTCCTGCTGCTGACCCAGCCCCGGAGGCGTTAGCAAGAGCCCTGTGCCATCCACCCTCCCAGAGACCACCCCTCCTCTCAGGGGCCTGGAGCTGGAGAGTGACTATGCGGCTTGGGCTGTGTGTGGTGGCCCTGGTTCTGAGCTGGACACACCTGGGCATCGGCAGCCGTGGTATCAAGGGGAAGAGGCAGAGGCGGAGTGAGTAATGGAGCGGGCGGAGCTGCTGCTGGCCTGGGGAGTGGGAGGGGGCCAGCGGGAGGAGGGGGCCTTCAGGGGGTTATTCTGTGATGACCCTTGCAGATTTCCACTTTGTTACAGCTTTGTAGATTACTCAGTAGATGACCCTGTTTGTGCATCACCCAGTTGGTGGATTAATTTGTTGAGATTACCCACTGTGTAGATTACTCACTTTGTCTGTTTTTCCCTTTGTAGACTCTGCTTTCTAGATTAACCCCCCTCTTGTGAGGATCCAGGTTGTGGATTTATGCCCTTTGACATAACACCAGCTTTGTATGGTATCCATGGAGATGCTTCCCTGGCCCCCACCCCAGTGTGCTGAGCTCTCTCACCGGAGGAGTTCAGGGTTCCTTTCTTTTAGTGGTGGCTGACCTGCAGCCCTCAACCCCTCTGGGCTGAGAATTCCATGCTGCAGCTTGGCAAGGCTTCCCCTGCCTGGATCATGGGGCAAGGACAGGGAAATAGGGAGGGTTATGAGACTATGGGATTCAGGGAGGGGGATCTGGGGTTTGGGGAGTCAGGTGGGCAGGGCTGTGGCCCTACCATCCTTCAAACCCAAGCGGCTTCACTTTTCCCTGTTTTCAGTAATGAGCTTCCACGTGTGATGTCATTGGAAGAGAGGAGTCCCATAGGTTAAAAAGAAAAGCTAAGTCCTGCCATTGTACAGATGCTAAGAAAGGGGAAGAAATAGGCCTCAAGACACACACAGTCAGTGTTGGAACCAGGTCTCCTAAAGCCTGTGAGCCCAGTTTTCTTGAGAAACAGAGTTCAATAGAGGGTAAGAGTAACCTGCATCCACTCCCTGGCTAGGGGCTTCTTAGTCTGGTTTCTGTCTCCAGTGATGGGGTCCCATATGTTATGTGAGCAGCATGGGAGAGACTCATGCTAGGGAGAGGGTGGGAACCCTAGAGTCCCCTTTTGACATCCCCCCTGCCATCCCCATAGGCAAGTGGTCTTCCTGAAGTCAAGCTCAAGTACCTCTTTCTTTCTTTCTTTTTTTTGAGATAGAGTCTCATTTTATCGCCCTCGGTAGAGTGCTGTGGCATCACACAGCTCACAGCAACCTCCAGCTCCTGGGCTTAGGCGATTGTCTTGCCTCAGCCTCCCAAGTAGCTGGGACTACAGGCACCTGCCACAACGCCTGGCTATTTTTTGTTGTTGTTCTTGCAGTTTGACTGGGGCTGGGTTTGAACCCACCACCCTCGGTATATGGGGCTGGCGCCCTGCTCACTGAGCCACAGGCACCGCCCAAGAACCTCTTGCTTCATGTTTCCCTTCTCCTTCAGCCAGAGGCCCACCAGTGAAGGCTGAAAGGCAGTAAAGTTCTGTTGGGTTTCCACGGGAGCAGCCAAGGCCAGAACTTAGCCTGGGGAGAGAAGCTCAGAGAATTGGTGAAGCTGAAAATCCCTGGCTTAACAAACAATTAGAGACGGTTAGGTTTAATCAGCAGCAAGGCCTTGATTTCCCTCCCTCTCATCGGTTGTGGCAAGTATTTTGGACTCCACGGGCCAGATGCCGTTTAGCCATTTATAATCAGTCTCCTCTATTTCCGAAATGAGAGAGAGAGGGTGAAAGCAACCATTCACGCTCATGGGACATGCACGAGTTGTCACACTTATGCTCACACATGCAGACCCACACACCCACCCATGCTGGGGGTCATAAGATCTGAGTTCAAGTCTGTTGTACTGAAAAGAAAAAAAGCACTAGAGTGGGCATCAGAGAGGGCTTGGTGTCACTGGTCTTAGCAATGGCCAATCTAATGCAGCAATTTTGATGTTCCTGCTTTCATAAGGCCACATCTAACAGCTTTGGCAGCATGTGAACCAGCTTTTGCTACTAAGTGATGTGAGTAATGGACAATCTTGATGGTGACAGTCAAGAGAGGGGTGAGGTGTGGGGGGAATCAGAGGCATGTGGTGAGGGGCCAGAATGGACAGAGGCTTGGGGGAGGGATGAGATTCTTAGTGATACTTGTTACATAATAATTATAATAGTCACAATCACAAAGCTGAAATGTATAGGAATATAATAAGGCTGACATAGGTAATAGATATGCATTTTTAACAACCTTTGTTAAATGTCAAGCTCTGTGTGGACTTCAGGATGCAAATCATTGTTATATGAACAATGCACAGACCATTTTGCCCTAGGATCTCTGGGGGAAGTAGAGGAGGGAAGAGGGAGGACCAAGACACCTGTGTGTGCCTGGTCAGGTCTCTGGACAGTGTCAGAGGGCTCAGGGTGGGCACAGGTGTGGGGCAGACTTGGGGCACAGGTGGATGTGCTGTGCATCTGAGCCTCAGAGCCTCAAGGCTGTTGACTTTGTCTGACATCCCTCAACTGCAGGTCAGCAGGGCTGTCAGAAACCACTTAATATCATTCTGATCCTGAGCTGCGCACCAGTTTTGAATCCAGAAATGTCCAGTCTCAGGGTCTGAGTGATAGTCTCCCTGCATGGACCAGGGAGAAGTTGAGCAAAGAACTTCTGTTAGCTTTGAGTTGTGAAGTCCCCTGGCAAGGCCATGACTGGCCCTTCCTCCTCCCTTCTCTTCCCCCTCCTTTTTCACTGTCTGATCCTCCCCTCTTCTCTTCTCTCTACACCTCCCCTCACTAAGCCCTGTCTTCTTCTAATGAACCCCCACCCCTTTGGGTGCCTTTTCTATCTGGGGTCCCTGTACCTCCACAAGCCTCATCCCCTCACCATCCCTTTCATGGAGCACCCCCCTTCCTGAGCTCTTTCTCTTCTCTAATTCCTGGCCCCCAAAGGCCCCATTCCTTCACTGAACCCTGACTCCTCTGCAGCTGTAATCCCGGTTTGACCCTTCTTGGTGCCCCGTGCTCCCCCTGCAGCTTCTAACCCCTGCCTCGATGAACACCCTTAGGTTCCCTCTTCCCTCACAGATCCATTCATTCTTTGGGTCATTCAGCAAATGTTCCCTGAGAACCAATAGAGCCTTCCCTGGATTGCAGAAATGAATTCTGAGGTGCCCACAAGGCAGTGGGGGGCAGTGAGGCCATTTCAACCAGTGTCCAGAATGCTGTGACAGGAGGCAACCCAGGGGCCTGGGAGAGCCCAGAGCAGCTGGGAGGAGGCATGGGGTATTTATTTGGGAGGTGGGGTGCACTTAGGAGTAGCTGAGGAAATGATTTATTGATGGAGTTTGGGGGTGGCCTAGGATTTTAACTAGAGAAGCTGTGCTTATATCTGTTTCATACCTTGGGGATTTTTTTTTTTTTTGTAGAGACAGAGACTCACTTTATCGCCTTCAGTAGAGTGCTGTGGCATCACAGCTCACAGCAACCTCCAACTCCTGGGCTTAGGCAATTGTCTTGCCTCAGCCTCCCAAGTAGCTGGGACCACAGGCGCCCACCACAACGCCCGGCTATTTTTTGTTGCAGTTTGGCCAGGGTGGGTTTGAACCCGCCACCCTTGGTATATGGGGCCGGCGCCCTACCCACTGAGCCACAGGCGCTGCCCACCTTGGGGATTTTTTTCTGTGGAAAAGAATGGTTCTTCTGCTAAAACAAAAAGCCCAGGGCTCCTTAGGATAGAGCAACAAAAGCTGCCTGGAGCCAAAGGAAGGCTCTTGGTAGAGGTCAAATCATCAAGCTCTTGGTACTCACCAAGATGAGAGTTCAGGCTTGGCCTGAGTTGAGCCAGAGTCTCACTCTGTCACCCTGGGTAGAGTGCCATGGTGCTGTCATAGCTCACAGCAACCTCAAACTCCTAGGCTTAAGCCATCCTCCTGCCTCAGCCTCCCAAGTAGCTGGGACCACAGGTGCCCACCACTATACGCAGCTTATTTTTCTATTAGTAGAGATGGGGTTTTGTTTTGCTTAGGCTGGGCTCAAACTCCTGAGCTCAAGCAATCCTCCAGCCTTGGCCTCCCAGATGATTACAGGTGTGAGCTCCTGTACCAGGCCCACTGGGAGGTTTTAATCAGGTAATCAGGGGTACACAGGGTCCAACTGCAGTAGAGGGTGTAGAGAGGTGGCAGGAGGCAAGCAACCTAGTTAAGAGGCTGTTTTGACCCAGGGGAGAAACAGTCAAAGTCTAAACTAAGTTCCCAGTTGAGTTAAAGAACCCTAGGTCTTCCCCAGAGGACATGTCCAGGGCTTACCTAATGTGCAGGGAATGGCGCCAAGTCCCAGGAAGTCACAGGAACAGACAGCTCCCAGGACAACATGTTGCCTGACAAGCCTCTTGCCTGCCCCTTTCTGAGGCCTCACTCTGTGTCCTCCCAGCCCCGCCAAGTGAACTCAGGTCCATCTTACCAAATCTAGTTTCTTCAATGCTAGGATCCACCCCAAAACCAAGCTCATTATTCCTCTGGGTCAGGGTGAATGTCTTCACTCCCCTTGACCCTAACCCGACCTTCCCTGGGCCTCCTTCCTATCAACTGCAGTCTCTACCCTTCAGTGAATGAATGCTCACTGAGATCTATCCACACACCAGCCCCCTTCTTGAGCCTCTGTCACTCACCGTACCCTCAACCTTACATCCCAGGGGAGCCCTGTTCCCTCGTGGAGACTTAGCCTTCTCTAGGCTCCTATTCAGAAATGACAGACTCTGCCTTCCAAAGCTCTCTTTAGAGGGAGAAGAAAACATGTGAGCAGATAATAACAATATAAGGTGATATCTGCCATGACAGAGTCAAGTACTGGAGGCATGGAAACACGGAGAAATACTCCATTCAGATTCTGCAAGGAGGTGAGATCAGGGAAGACCTCCTGGAGGAAGTGACTTTAATTCTGAGGCTTCAGGCTTGAAGGCACAGAGGTGTGAAATAGTGGGATGTGTCCAGAAAAACAAAAATAGCTTGATACTGCTTAGAGGTGGTATTGAGAGATGAGGTGGCTGGGATCAGCCTGGAAAGCGTTTTAGGCCAGGCAGGGAGCTGGGTCTTCACTCTGGAGGTGATGGGGAGCCAGGGGTAGAGTTTAGGAGTGGATGTGAAAACATTGGATTTTTGGTTTAAAATTGCTGTATTAGGTGATGAGGAAGGTGGGAAATGGAAGGAATGAAGCCCCTGGGCCTATGTGAGCCAGAGTGATTCTTCAGGGAGTAGGAAGGGGCTGGACCACCTGGAACAAGCCCTCATCATTGTCGAAGGATGGAGGAAGCTGGGAGCAGGAGGACCCGAGGGGACATAGCCTGATGCCTCAGTGGAGAGGGCTGGGAAGCAGAGTGCTTGGGGAGGAGGGTGTGAGGTGGGTGGGTGGGTTGGAAGGACAAAGCTGTGTGTGTGTGAAGAAGTCAGGAAGGAGGCTGCCACCCCAGTGAGTCTCCTGCCCTTGCCAGGCTCACCCAGCTGCCTCAGTCAGGCTTACAGCTCTATGAGGCTTCCTTCCCTGAGTGCCACCTCCCATGACAGGCAAGCAGCAGGGGGAGAGCTTCCTGCACCCTGGTCCTTGCATCCTCGTCCAACCACGCCCTTCCTTGGTCCCTTTCCTCACCAGCAGAATACCTGAAGCCCTTTTTCCATTCTGTGAACCCTCTGAGATGTTCAGGGTCTTGGAACCTTTGCACAAGCTATTCCTCCTGTGTGGCAACCCCCCTACTCCAGGTTGCAGGGTCAGAGAGTGTCCTCTGTCACTCCTCTGCATCCTCTCTACAGTCTGTGTGTGGCCCTGCTTCCCTCCTCCCTGGGTGGGCCTCTGCTCTACCTCCACAGCCCAGCTCATGGTGCGCCTGGGCACCTGTGAGGTGTGCAGCTAATGTCTCTATGACTGAGCATCAGTTTTCCCTTTTGAATTATTAGGCATCCCCCCAAAACACATGTCATCTTTCAAGATGTATTCCCACTGTCAGTCCTTTCTCATTGGCTCTCCACTTCTCACTCTCTTGCTGAGCTGAGAGCACCCTTTGGTCTCTGTCCCCTGATAGATGCCCCCACTTGTCCCTGAGCCACCATCCCTGTCTGAGCTGCCAGCCCTCATGGAGCCCAACTCCTTCCTGGTCCCTCCCCCTGACCAAGGCTGAGCTCACCTCTGAGCTCTGCCCGTTGGGCCTCCTGTGTCCTCATCATCCTGGTCTTTACTCCATTGATTCCCCACCAGTGAGTCTCCTAGTCACTTTCCCACCCCAGCTGCTTTGTCCTCTCTGGCTCTGTCTGTGCTCTCTGGTTTTCTTCCCCATCCCTCTCCTTGCTTTTTCCCCTGCCTCCTTCCCTCCCACTCACTGCTCAGTGCACTGTGGTTTGCCCTGGTCCCCACCATTCCACCCAAACTGTCCTTCTCAAGGTCACCCAATCAATAATCAGTGATGGCTAATTATAGAGTCTCATAGGTTTGCTTCAGAGCTTGCCAGCCCCAGCCCCTGAAGATCTCTCCCTTGTGATGTGGCTCCTGTTGCCTCTCCCTCTCCAAGAGTCCTTCACTTCTTTCCTGGGTCCCCTTCCTCTGCTTAGCTGTGTGTTTGGGTGCTTCCTCCTGGGGCTACCTTTCCTTCCTGTGGTCTACCCAGTAGTGACCCCAGTTCTCCTTCCTCTGCCCTCCCCTCCATCTGCTTCCTCACCTGCCTTTACTCCTTGATCACCGCCCTCTTCGTCCGCCTCCACTGCCCCACAACCTGTGGGGTGCCAGTTCCCTGTGTGACATCTCAGCAGCAGTCAATGCATTGACTCCTCCCTCTTTAGTTGACTGTGCTCTTTTTCTGGCTTCCATAAAACAGTATGATCCTTTTGTCCCCTGCCAAGGCCTCTTTCTGTCCTTCTCTAAACTGTCTGTTCCTTCTCTTACTCTCTAGACTCCACTCTTCTTGCCATCTCATGGGCCCACGTGCCTTTGATGACTGTTTTCATGTTCAGGACTCCACGTCTCAATCTCCAGCCAAAATATTTCTCTGGAGTTCCAGACCCCCACATTGAACTGCCCACTAGACACCCTCCCTGGGCTATCCTGCAGTAACCGCAAACCTGAAACTTTGACACTTGGCAATTCACCATTCCCCTATCCAAGCCGCTCCTCCTCCCGTCATCCCTTTCTCAGGGAACAGATGATGGCCACCCTTTACTCAAACCCAGCTTCGTGAAGTTACCTGAACTCATGCTTGTTCCCGTGGGCCACCCCACACTGAGTCCATCCCCTTGTTTTACTGGCCCTTCTGCCTGGCTGTCTCATGTCTGCTTCTCTTAGCTCCGCCTAAACGCCTGAGCTGCATGGACTTCTACCCCAGGAGTTGTCTGCCTGCACTTCTGCCCTCCTGACCATTCTCCACTCTCTCAGTGATCTTTCTAAGGTGCTACCCTGACCTCACCTCCCGTTGTAACCACCCAGTGATCCCTCTTTGCCTTTGGGAAAGTGTCTAACCTCCTTTATCCTGGTCTATTCTGTCTTCCTTCCCCAGTTTCCTATCTGATCATCCAGTCCACACTCCTGCTGTGCTGACCTCATTCCATATCCCCCTGTGGGCCACGCTTTTTCCCCACATTATTGACAGCATGTAAGAAAAACGCACACACACTGACTCAGCACCATTGCTCAGTGGTTAGGGCACTGGGCTGGCAAGTTTGAACCTGGCCCGGGCCTGCTAAACAATAATGACAACTACAACAACAAAAAAAAACATAGCAGGGCATTGTGGCTTCAGCCGAAGAGAGTCGCTTCAGCCCAAGAGTTTGAGGTTGCTGTGAGCTGTGATGCCATGGCACTCTACCAAGGGCAACATAGTGAGACTGTCTCCAAAAAAAAAAAAAAAGATGCACACAAGAATTGCTGATGGTCGAATGGGGGATGGACAGCGGAGAAGGTGCCATTTGCAATCTGTCCTCGACAAAGATGATAAGCAAGGAATAAATGAGTGTGGCAGTGTAGCTGGAGAGGGCTGCAGATGGGACACCTGGATTACCTCGGTAACTGAAACCAATGTGAAAAACAAGAGGGAGGGAGTATTCGTTTCAATAACGAATTAGATTTAAAAAGTAGAGTAATAGAAGATTCAATATCATAGAAGTGGAGATGGTTCCTAAACTAGGATGATTTGTTTGTGATCCAGCTGAATAAAGGCCTAAAGTAGAAGAAAATTAATCCCAGGGACTCCCTCAGAAGCTTCAATACAGTGTTTGGAGTACTTTTGCTCATACAATGACTATACAATAAGAACAACAGTAATTTTAAAATTTATTGATTAAATTATTTGAATAGCAACATTAACTCTATACAGGTATCACTTTTCTTTTTTTCAGACAGAGTCTCACTTGGTTGCACAGGCTACAGTGCAGTGGTGTCATCATAGCTCACTGCAAAATCATCCTCCCACGTTAGCCTCCCAAATAGCTGGGTCTACAGGTGTGTACCACAATGCCCTGCTAATTTTTATTTTATTTTATATTTTTTGGAGGCAGAGTCTCACTTTGTTACCCTGGGTAGAGTGGCATGGCATCATAGCTCATAGCAACCTCAAACTCTTGGGCTGAAGCGACTCTTGCTTCAGCCTCCCAAGTAGCTGGGACTACAGGGATGAGCCACTGTGGCTGGCCATAAATTCCATATTTTAAAAAAATTAGTCGGCTTGGCGCCTGTGGGCTCAATCGGCTAAGGTGCCAGCCACATACACCTAAGGTGGCGGGTTCGAATCCCCAGCCCGGGCCGGCCAAACAACAATGATGGCTGCAACCAAAAAATGGCCAGGCGTTGTGGCGGGCGCCTGTGGTCCCAGCTACTTGGGAGGCAGAGGCAGGAGACTCGCTTGAGCCCAGGAGTTGGAGGTTGCTATGAGTTGTGGTGCCATGGCACTCTACCCAGGGGGATAGCTTGAGGCTCTATCTCAA
>CAUYQV010099703.1:0-62353 GCA_963574575.1 Galagoides demidoff | reverse complement strand
TCTAACTGCTTTCAAAATTTTCTCTTTCATCTTAACTTTGGTGAAGTTGATTATGATGTGTCTGGGGGATGTCTTGTTTGGGTTGAGTCATGCTGGGGTTGTGAAACTATCTGCTATCTGAATTTCAGAATCTCTTGGCATATCTGGAAAGTTCTCTTTCATAATTTCATGAAGAAGAGCCTCAGTGTTTTGTGTTGCAACTTCATCACCTTCAGGGATTCCTATAAGGCAAATATTAGTTTTCTTCGAATTACCTGAGCGGTCTCTGAGAGTGAGATCCATTTTTGCTCTCCATTTCTTTTGATCTTTGCATTCCTGGGCTTCTTCAAAAGCTTTGTCTTCAGAATCAGAGATCCTTTCTTTTGCGTGTTCCACTCTGTTACAGAAGGATTCCACCGTATCTTTCAGATCCTTGAGGGCTGCAACCTCTTGTTTCAGTGTTTCAAAATCTTTGATCATTTTGTCTTTGAAATTGTTGAATTCTTGAGTCATCTTTTGAATAATTTCTTGAGATATCTTTTGAATAATGTCTTGAGAAATGTTTTGAATAATTTCTTGAGAAATCTTTTGAATAATTTCTTGAACTTCTACTTCCTTCCTTTCTTCCATTCTGTTAATCTTATTTGCTATCCACATTCCGTACTTGATTTTTGACATTTCAGCCATTTGCTTGTGGAGGGGGTCTTCAATTGCGTCTGCCCCATTTTTCCTTGGGGGAGTTGATCTATTTTGGTTATTTGAGTTTCCAAAGTTTTTCTGCTGCTTCTGCCCCATTCTGAGTTTGCCTTGTTTGGAGGCCTTATCAGAACTGTTCAGCTGGTGGCTTCTTCTCGTTGCCCAGAGAGACAGGCAGAGTGTGTCTGTTGTCTAATCCCAATTCTCTGGTGCTGGGCAACTGGGGTGCAGTGGAATGGCCGCAGCTGCACGGGACTGTGCTTGGCTGGATTAGACCTCGTTCAGCCTACTGGAGCAACCGGGGGGCAGGAGATCGGTAGTAGCTGGATCAGGCCTAGTTCAGAGCAGCCAGGGGGTGGGGGAATGGCAGTGGTAGTGCAGGGTTTGGGAGCTACCAGATCAGTCTTAGTTCGGCCCCACCAGAGTAGCTGGGGGGAGTGGAGGACTCCTTCGCAGTGGCCTGTTGGGTGCGTGCGGCACTAGCAAGCCAAGCTGTTCCCTCCCAGCATTGGAGCCCGGAGTGGGGAATTCCCCCACCTCCGTCTTTAGGACGCATGTGGCTCAAACAAACAGTTCTGGTCCTGCCCAGAGCGGAAGACTTCTCCACCGCCTCCTATAGGGCGAGTGTGGCTCTATCAAGCAGTTTTGGGCCCACCCAGCACAGGTGCCTAGAGCAGGGAACTCCTCTGCTGGCCTCCATGGGGTGTGCCTATCTCTAGAAGGCTGTTTGGGGTTTTCCTGGAATGGAGGACTCCTCCGCCACTGCCCACAGGACACCTGTGGCACTAGGAAGCAGTTCTGGGCCCACTCAGAGCCCTGGAGTGGGGGACTCCTCTGCCACTGTCTGCGGGGTGTGCAAGGCTCTATCAAGTAGTTCTGTGCCTGTCTGGAGCAGGGGAAGTCCTCTGCAGCTACCCGCCCGCAGGAGGTATGCGGCTCTAGCAAGCAGTTCTTAGTTCCCCCAGAGCCCTCGAATAGGGATCTACTCTGCTGCCTGTAGGGTACGTGGCTCTAGCAAGCAGTTCTGGGCCCTCCCAGAGTGGGGGACTCGTCCGCTGCCACCCGCGGGGCTGCACAAGGATCTAGCAAGTGGTTCTGCACCTGCCCAGAGCAGGGGAAGTCCTCTGTGGCCACCCACTGCATGCAGGAGGTGTGTGGCTCCAGTAAGCAGTTCTGTGCCCACCCAGAGCCCTGCAGCAGGGATCTATTCTGCCTCCCGTGGGATGTGCAGCTCTAGCAAGCAGTTCTGGGTCCTCCCAGAGTGGGGGACTCATCCGCCACCACCCGTGGGGGGTGCATAAGGCTCTAGCAAGTACTTCTGTGGCTGCCCGGAGCAGGGGAACTTCTCTCCAGCCGCCTGCCGCCGGCGGACTCTAGCAAGTGGTTCTGGACCTGCCCAGAGCCCTGGAGCCCCGGTCCCCTCTGCTTCCCGTGGGGTGTGCAGCTCTAGCATACAGTTCTGGATCCTCCCAGAGTGGGGGCCTTGTCCGCCACCACCCGCAGGGGTGTGCAAGGCTCTAGCAAGTACTTCTGTGGCTTCTCAGAGCAGGGGAACTCCTCTCGGGCCACCCACTGCCTGCAGGAGGCTTGTGGCTCTAGCAAGCGGTTCTGGACCTGCCCAGAGCCCTGTAGCGGGGGTCTCCTCTGTCGCCCGTGGGGTGCGCAGCTCTAGCAAGCTGTTCTGGGTCCTCCCAGAGTGGGGGACTGGTCCGCTGCCACCCACAGAGGTGCGGAAGGCCCTACCAAGTCATTTTGTGCCTTCCCGGAACAAGGGACTTCTGTGCGGCCACCTGCCACCCGCGGGAGGCAGGCGGCTCTAGCAAGCAGTTCTGGGGCCCGCTTTGTACCTGTATTTTGTTTCCTTAAATGATCTTCCTTGGATTTACAGCTTGCCGACCTTCTTTCTGGGCTCAGCTCCCCGTCTTTGGCTTCATATATTCTGATTCCAACCAGTTTTTCTTTCTTTGCTCAGGAGCCTCTGACCAGGGTTGCTACCAGTCGGTCATCTTCCCAGAATCAGTACATCCTTTTCTAATGAAAAAATATATGAAGGTATATGAAATGCATTTAGCATACAAAGTAGGCATATATTAAATAAATATTTGACATATACTGGATTGTGCTTAAGTGTAGGGTCTGGGTTTGGGTCACCTTTAGTTCTGTTCACTTTGGATTGTGTTTGCAAAGAGTGTCTGAAGTTAGTTCAAGTTTAAGAGATGTGTGTGGACATCAGGAAGAATAGCAGGGGATTTATGGGAATCTGAGAACAGGGTTTGGTTTTAAGATTATAGGAAGTGGTTTTAGTTTTAAGTCAACATGTCAAAACAAACCTTTGTCTTTATTCTATTATACCATCTGTCTACCAACAGAGGTTTATTACCATTTTATTTTGGCTTACATTGTTACTTTTCTGCTTTAGCAACCAAGACAGAAGTTAGGTTTCCCAGAGATTATTAGTTCAAATTGTTTGAGAGGCACGGAGAACCTGAAGCAGCATGTCCTTTCATGCCAGGTGTTGAAGGTTCTGGTGTACTGATGAACTTGAGCCTGATACCCACTCAAGGTCCAGTTCATTATTGCTGATGTGGTAGAGCTGGACAGCCATGGTGGAGATGCTGGGTTCAAGGCAGCTTCTTTTAGAAAGTGATTGTGATTGCCAGTTTCAGTAAAGTATGCTGGTCTATAGGGGCTGAGCAAATGGATCCTTTAATCTAAGTGCTTGTCCAGAGGCAGGCTGTTGTTTCAATACAGAAATATACTGTGTCATTTATTGTATAGTATATGTATTAGTTTCCTAGAGCTACTATAACAGTACCATAGATTAGGTGGGGTAAAAAGTAGAAATTTATTGTGTTGTAGTTGTGGAGGGCTAGAAACATGAAATCAAGGTGTCAGGAGGGTTGGTTCCTTCTGGGAGTGAACAATGTATGTTTTTTAAAACATTGATTTAAATATCTCTGTCTTTTTAGTACAAGTTGAGTGTCTTTTATCCAGAATGCTTGGGATCAGAAGTGTTTTGGAGTTTGGATTTTGAAATGTTTGCTTCAGTGAGCTTTTCTTTCAAGTGTCATGTCAGTGCTCAGAAGGTTTTGTATTTTCAGATTAAGGCTACTTATCGTGTAATTAGCAGATTTAATGATTATGATTGTTTCAGTGGTATAAGTATTGTAACTATGTAATTACATATATATTTGGATGTCATGATGTTAAGTATGATTAATAAAATTGGAAAGTTTACAGAATTTACATTGGTGGGTTTCATTTTAAAAATTGATCCTTTTTTGTCAGTGTATACATTTTCAAGAAAGTAAGTTTTCATAGGTAGGTGCCTTCCATATGGTGGCATGGCACCTAAGAGTTGTATATCCAGGTACAAACTGATTTAAGTTAATTATATGTCAAAACCATACTCCACTCTTCTCTTTTTTGTTATAGGATTCACTCTAGGAACTTACATTACATTTAGTTATATTTTATCTTTAGTCTCCTCGTGTTTGTTAGTTCTTCAGTCTTTGCTTATCTTTCATAACTTTGAGACTTTTGAAGATTACTGGTCGGTTATGTTGTAGATTTGTTTGGTATTTTTCTCATGACTAGATTGAGGTTATACATTACTGGGAAGGATCCTACAGAGGTTAATTCTCTGGTATACTCAGTGTATCTTTCCAGTGGTACATGATGCCTTATAACTGGTGATGTGGGAGCTTTATTATCTATTCAGGTGAGAGTCATGTAACATAAAATCAACTGTTTAAAAGTGTGCAACCTGCCATGTCTGTCTAGTTCCAAAATATTTTCATCACCCCAAAAGGGAACTGGGAACTTGTATCCATTAATCAATTGTTCTTCATTCTCCCTTCCCCCTAGGGATTTACTATAAATACAGAGTCAGAACATAGAGGGGAAGGTGGATATATTCTGTGTGTTCCTCTTCTAATCTGTGTTCTGACTCTATGGATTTATCCCTTTATCAAAGAATTTAATTGACCTTTGTGCGTGGCTTTTTTCACTTAGCACAGTGTTTTTTAAGGTTCATCCACATCTTTAGCATATATCAATACTTTGTTGCTTTCTATGGCTCAATAATACCTTATTATTTGTCTGTGCCACAGTTTATCCATTCATCCCTTATTGGACAACTGGGCTGTTTCTGTCTTTTATATAGTTCTGCAGTGAATATGTATGTACATTTATTTATTGAATTTCTGGGTCATATATTAATTTTAACAAACTTTGTGGTTCAGGCATTCTTTAAGTCTTCTGGGTTTTATTTGATTAAAAAAATCTAATTCTATTACAGAATAATCAGGGAACCACAAAATTCAGAGCGAAAATGGTCTTGTACATTTTAAATGTCAGAGTGAGTTACATTTTAAAACCTGAAAATATTTGTCATTCTGATTAAACTACTTTTTTCTGGACTTGATTGCTGACAGACTACATATTTTCCCCTTTATACTGATAACCATATACAATACTAGAGTCCATGAATTTATTGTGTTTTATGTGTTATCAGTTGATGTTGTATTGCTCTGTCCCTATTTTGGACAGTTTATCTTCCAGCGTACAGGAACTGTACTAGTTTGAGGAAACATCTATACACAATACCTAAAGAATAGTTTAAGAAAGTTTTTATACTTTTAAATATTTTATCATTTTAGATTTGAGATTTTTGGTGTAGCGTGAACCATCGTTTGTAATGATTTATTTTCATGTGATAGATAAATATGTTGCAATATTGATTCTTTTGTTAAAATGTTTTCTACTTTTTCATATAGCAGAGAAATGAGAGAAGGTGGTTCTATTAGAAACTCGTAATAAGGTAGCAAATGAGAATAGAAAGTCCTCTACTTAAGAATAGGTCAGGTCATTAAAGGCTGTTCTTAAGTTCAGTTTTCCTTAATCTTGAGAGACAAAAACTGTGTGTGTAGTTTGTTCTTTGAAATAAGTCATTGGTCTCAGGTCATCTTGTTCATGAAGGCCAATTTCTTTTGTGTTGAAACTGCACTGACCCAGGAAATCTCCTTTCCCATGTAATAGAAAGTCCTGTGGCCCTGATACCCCTTCATTGTTTCATTCTTATTTTGAGGCTTTCAGGCATAGTCAGTAGGGCCGTGGATCCTGTAACCCAATGGGCTTTCCTGGAGTTGTGAGGAAAATTTGGAATTTTTATGGATAAGAAGAAATTAATAGACAGAATATTGAGCAGTAATTTGAAACTGCAGAAACCTTTTTGTTTCTATTAATTCTGAAAAATCAAGCATTATTGGGAGCTGAGATCAGTGATTTTCAAATAGTGTGCCATGAGAGGATCTAGGGGTGTCATGAAAAATTTTAAAGATCATTAATTATTTTAGGAAGAAGTTCAAGGCACAGTAAGTGCATTCTTTTTTTTTTGCTTTTTTGATCAACATAATTTAAGTGTGCTGGAGAAGTTTAGCTATAGGTTCAAATGTGCCATGAGATTAAAAAAAAGAAAGCTGAAAACACTGGTTTAGACTGACGGAAGTCTAATGATGTAACTTATGTTAGATACCTCTGAAAAATAAGTGGTAGCAAATTCTGTATCAATTAGATGAGTGTCACTCCAATTCTGGTATGGATAATAGGAGAGTACATTTAACTTCTTAATATTTAATACTTTTGCTCTTTGCAGTTCAGTATTTTTTTTTTTTCCTTCTCTCCCTTCCTGCTAGATCTTTTGGTCATTAATTATGTAATAGTTTGCTCTGTCATTTGGTTGGGAAACACTACATCAGACTGTTGGCTGAGATTTTGGTGCCACGGGTAAATAATTAAACATTAGGTTCTATATTTATGACTTGAAATGTCTGTATCTTGGGATGTTCACTGATGGTAAAGAAATATGTACATTATAACATTCTTTGGAAACTCATTTTTCCAATTTTTTAAGAAGTTGAAACTGTTAAACTTTTCAGTGAACTTGGCTGAAATCCTTCAGAAATCCACTTGGCTTATAGAGTTTTTCCTCCTCTCTTTTTCTTGTGAATCTTTTTTTGAGAAGTACTAAAAATCTGCGATGCCTGTGGTTCAAAGGAGTAGGGCGCCAGCCCTATATATCGGAGGTGGCAGGCCAAAAACTGCAAAAAAAAAAAGTACTAAAAATCATCTCTTATCCATTTGAAATTACTTTGTTATATTATTTTTGAAATTTATTAAACTGAAAAATTAACAATATGTCTTATTTAATCACAGGCTTATCCATATACATGTGCATATATTCATCATTATTACTGGAATCCAGCCATTTCTCGCCTCCTTTACCGCATTCCAAGCCACTACTGTCTGTCTCTCTCTCCCTTTATACTAGCTCCCTTACCACACAGATTTGTTTAACATAACATCAAAGTGATTCTTTTACAATGAATTTCAGATGATTCTGCTAAGAAGTTGGTGTCCCTTTTGAAATCATTTTCTGAAAGCTTCTAATGGACTTCATACCATGCATTCTTTGCCTGCTCTAATTCTCCTGTGCACTCGCTTGGCGTTTCTTCTTACTGCAGTCATAGTAGCTGAGCAATAGTATTCCAACACTGCCCATCTTCCACCTTGGGGTCTTTGTACTTGCTCTTCCCTCTGTCTGGAAAACCCTTCTCTCAAATGTCACCTTATCAGAGAGGTCTTTTTCTGAGTACCTTGTATAAACTCATTATCTTGATCTTTTCCTCAACTGTAATTTCTCTTATTCCCCTTACCTTGTTTTACTTTTCTCTGAAGCACTTATAGCCATCTGGTCAGCATATATTTATCTTTGTTAGCTATTTACCACCCTCTTTAGAATGTAAGTTTCATGAGGGTGGGAATTTGGTTTGTTTTCCACAATTTATCTAGCTCTTAGATATCTAGCTTGGCACATAAAAGGTAACCACTGTGTGTATTTATTGAAAGATTGGATGATGAAGTAAGGCAAAGAGAGTTCTAGGCTCATGTAAAAGACATTAGTGTGTTTGAGAACTTGAACGTACTTCAGGGAGTGGTGAGTAATGATCTCTTCCTCTGTCTTTACTCTTAGAGGCCATAATGTGTTGAGTTTTGTTAGCCACAGTAAAGAAATTGGACTTTATTGTAAGTGACTGGCCATGAATACTAATAATTGTGTGATCTACTGAAGGTGTGATCAGATTAGCATTTGAGAAAGAGTTGAGTTGGTAAAAGTAAATAAGTTAGAGAGGAACAGGCTGTAGGCATGGTGACTGGCAGACCGACGTCCAGGGGCATGATAATGATTGCCTGAACTAGACTAGTTATTTAGAGATGGAAAGATGGACAGATTTAAGAGATACACAATATTTAGGTGGCAGGCCTCAGTAATCGATTAAATGTAGAGCAAGAATGAGGTGTAAGAATCTGCCATGACCAAAAAAGTGGGTAGGATGCTGTTTAGAGAAAAGAAGCAAGTTTGGTGGTACAGGGCTAATATAGAAAATTAAGTCCAAATTGAGTTTGTAGGGCTGCTATATTGAAGTCACAAAACCTGGGTGGCTTAAAACAACAGAAATAATGCCTCAGTTCTAGAGGCTACAAGTCTAAAGTCAAGGTGTTGGCTAAAGTCTCTTGGGGAGATCCTTTCTTACTTCTTGTAGCTTGTGTTGTTTATTGGCAGTGCTTGGCATTCCTTTCTGGTGGATGTATTATTCCAGCCACTTGGGCATCTTCTTGTGTGTCTGCACATACTCTTCCTCTGAGTGTGTCCACATTTACCCTTTTTATAAGGACATTGGTTGTTGGATTTGACTGTATTTTGACTTGATTACCTTTTTAAAGACCCTATTCCAAATAAGTCCCATTCTGTGAGTGGCACTAGGAGTTAAAACTTCAACATATTTTCACTAGTGGATTAATTTTTAAGGAATAAATCAATAGGATTGGTACTTTGAATTAATAGAGAGTAGGTGGTTAGGAAGGGGAAAGAAAGGTAAATCTTAGTTTTCAGACGAGATCGGGCGCGTTCAGGGTGGTATGGCTGTAGACTAAATCTTAGTTTTCATCCTTAGCTGAAAGAATGCTGGTGCCATTGAAAGGAATAGGCAAACAGAGAGGGAAAAGAGAGAGACAGTTTGGAGACAAGGTGAGTGTAGAAGGAAATGAGTGTTTTGTAAGTATGTTGAATTTGGAGTTACACGTGATAGTCAGATTGGTTAATGATCTTGTCAGAATTCAGAAAAGAGATTTGCATCTAGATAAATAAGCTTTGCTATGAAAATGTTTGGGATTTCTGAGGGAGAGAGGCTAGGGAAAGGAGAGCTAAGCCGAGAATGGAAGCTAAAGAGAAAGGGCTACTTTGTTAAAATGGATGTCTTCATCCATTATAGAAGAAAAAGTTTCATGAGATGATCTATCCCTTTACTCTAAATGTCAGTTCAAGTAATGTCTGGATAGTGGATTTACTTGCCAAAGTGGTCGCTGTATGAACAGAAGTAGAGTTACCAGTTCCTGACAGCTGCAAGTCAGCCTCTGGGCATCTTGCTAAATTTTCAAATATAATTATACAGTAGACTTCCTTTAACAAATTCCGTGTTCCCAGCTATAATTATAACTGCTTTTCTTGCCTGTAGCCTGTTCTTTGTCTTACTACTCTCCTCTGTATCTCCCCCTGCTGGTAGAATTATCCTTTGGTCATTTGGAATCTGAGAAAAGAGGAAGCTTATTGCCGTAGTTTTCTTTCCTAAACATAGATTTATCATTGTAAACCAATGTCCTTCTTTCCACTCCACTCTAAAATACATCCCAGTAGTATGAAGCAATGTTTTAAAGCATAGGCCAGCAATATTCTATATTAAAGTGGTTTTTACTTTCAAAGAATATACAAATATAAATTAGGCACATTGTAAGCTTTCTATGCAACTGTCAGAGAATAAATACCACAAGTTACCTGGTGACTCCATTTAACAGTTAAGACTTGTAAAATAAAATCTTGCCTGTGACCCTGCTGTAGAATCCCGGGTGTTTGTTTTAAATAAATTAAGTACGCTACAAAGATGAAGTCATCATAAATCTTATAACCAAAATCCTGCAATAGTTTCTAGGATTTACCATGACAGTAATTTGTAAGATCAGAAATATGACTAGGATTTCCTGTTTTCTCATCCGTTTTTATCTCCCAAATATCCATTATGAAAATACAGTACTTTGAAAACTGACTTGATGTCCTTTACAAAAATACTGCATTTTGGGGATGATAAACTTCCAAGAATACATCTTGACGTCATTTAGATTATATTCTAAGTCATCTTACTGCCTTTTTGAAGAAATAATTAAAATGTGTAGATTTCTGAATTTACAGAAGAAAACTTGAACTTTTGGCCTGTATTGAAAGTAGTCCAAAGGAAATTCTGGAATTATGTCAGAGATATACTGTGTATATGTTGTTCATCAATAATTTATTCATTAATATTTAACAGTATTTGTTATGTGCCAGGCACTGTGCTAGTTGCTAGTATACTGCTTTAGTTTGAGGAATGAAATTAAATTAAAATTTTCATTATAAATGCTGAAATATAATTGGGAATAAACAATACTGTATCAAAATTGCCAACTAAAATAATTCTGTATATTCTGCATAGCTTTAAATGTTGGTTGGCACTATTTGACCTCAGTGTAAGACTTAAGTATTTAGTGAACAAACACAGAAAATAAAGTTTTGATAAATAATGCATTTTCTTGAAACCTTTAGAAATAAACTTGAAGTCTTTTGTTGTTAGATTGACAGGCTTTCCTTTTGTGAAAGAGAAAATGAATAAGGTTATATTTCATGTTGGCAGGTCCTCATCTCATCATAGGACTAATAGTCTTGAAAAGTGGAGCTCTGGAATCCACCGTTCTAAGAGATCTTTCTCTGCCAGTATATTTTTATGCTCATGTGGCAAGGTTTCAGGTTGAGGAATGAGATTAGATTTGCAGGGGCACAGTATTTGCTGTCCTCGTTGTTTTGGTTCCTGAGGAATGCTTACCACTTACCCTCAAATGTGCTGTGGTATTAGCTGCTTTAAAATAGATTGCTCAAGGCTCTTTATTTGGAAAACCTTAAATATGCATCGTGATGCATTACTTGCAATAAAAAATGAGGCTACAATTATATAAAACAAAACACTACAGCTGCTGACAGATGTCATTAGCAACTTACTCAAACACAGATCCTTCAAAAAGGAACTGCTAGACATCAGATTCAGGGAATTAAGGTCATTATAGCTAAAGATAAAATGCTGTTGTCCAATACATTTGTTGTTTTTTTAAAAAATGTAACTTCTTGATGATTTTTTTGGATGTTAGAATTTGATAGAGTTTAAAAGCCATTCTTCTAAATTATAATGAATAAGTGTATAATAAATGAGGGAAATAGAAAATCATCATGAGACAAACAACATTGTAATAATTATTAATTATTTTATTATTGTATTTCTTATCAGTGGAAGTAAAAAGTATGGTGAAAGTTTAAAAAGAAGTAGAATATTTGCTATAGTCTAAAAGTATGTCCCCAAGATGTTTACTAATTACAAAGAGAAAACTAGTAACTTTATGGAGGAGGAAGCTGACAGAAACTAAATGATCAAGGTTAGTATTACTAGTAACAAAACAAATTAACACCTGATATGTGATCCACTGAAGAGGATAAACGTTACTATGTGATATTCTCTCTTCTAAAATAACAGGGGCATAAAACACAATTGTTGAAGATTGTAGGTGATTAAGGAGGTGTGACAAGTAAAGGTAAGGTGGGTTCCTGGATAAGATTCTGAAATAGAAAAAAGATATTTGTAGCACAACTGGTGAAATTTAAGTAAGGTCTGTAGTTTAGTTAATAGTTTTAACCATATTAATTTTATGGTTTTGATAACTGTACTATAGTTATGTATGATGTTATCATTAGAGAAACCTAGTTCAAGGATATGTGGGAATTCTGTACTACTTTTACATCTTTTCTATAAGTATAATGTTGTTTTACAAAACAAAAAAATTAAAAAAAATTTTTTTTCTGGAAATCCGATATAGTGCTTCCATTTATCCTTTGGGACTGTGAAGGTGCTCCTCTATTGTAATGAAGTATCCTTGGTTTTAGAAATAATTATCTTGGATGAAGTCCAGAGTAGACTCCTGTTGCAAAAATTTTTTCATTACTTTGTTGCTAACCACCATTTTTTACCTCATTTTCCCTTATTGTCTTTATTTTTTTTTCCCATTTATTTATTTATTTATTTATTTAGAGACAGGGCCTCGAGCTCCAGCTATCCCCCTGGGTAAAGTGTCGTGGCATCACAGCTCACAGCAACCTCCAATTCCTGGGCTCAAGCAAGTCTCCTGCCTTAGCCTCCCAAGTAGCCAGGACCATAGGCGCCTGCCACAATGCCTGGCCATTTTTTGGTTGCAGCCATCACTGTTGTTTTGGCGGGCCTGGGCTGGATTCTAACCCGCTACCTTAGGTGTATGTGGCTGGTGCCTTACCACTTGAGCCACAGGCGCTGAGCCATTGTCTTTATTAATAATTATAAAGATACCCAAGTTGTATACTTTGACAAAGAAGTTAATTGGCTTCTGCTGCAGGTAGTGGAGGATATATGGAAAACTCTGAAGATTAGAAATTCTGTAGATGACATCCAAATGAAGAGGGAATAAATAGGTGGCATCTGGGGATGTGTTTCATTATGATTTTACAGAAAAATGTAGTCGTGTTGTCCAAGATGTTAAATATAAATTGTACAGTGTTCTGGAAGTTTGTCCTTTTTTGTATACATTGTACTTTACATGGGTTTCAGTTATTAAGAAGGAAATCTCTGGGAAGAATTAGGCCACAGAAGGAACTTTGTTTTATTTTGTAAAATACATAGGAGGTTACCTATCATCCATTTATAATAGGAGCCGCATGTCAGCCTTTTCTAATTCTAAATCTGTAATGCCATGGTGTACATGGAAAACATACCATATAGTGTGTAAACTATGTTATACCTACACAGCGAAGAGTCATGCCTACAATGGCAAAGACCACTACCAAAGTAGACTTACTAAAGACAATGGGTCTGTTTCTCACCCCACTCCCATCTAGAATAGTACCTAGTGATAAATAAATTACCAAATTAGTGAATGAACACTGAAGACAGTGTAAGATGGATCTCTATATTAAATGCAAAATTCAGATGTCTATAATAATATAATTTTAGGGTTGAACATTTAGAAGCTAAACCATCAAAGTTTTCTGGAAAATTATCCTACTCTCTACAAATCTGTGATTGCTATTAAGGTTGCTATACTTTCAAGCCACTGAATTGTGCCTCCTGGAGGTGTACCAAGGATTTTGCCTAGTGGTCAGAATGCAGTTTGCCTAGAATGCAGTGCCTAGAATGCTTAGTTAATTGGCTGTGGTTAAATGAGAAAATATCTTTGAAAGGGTTTTGTGAGTTGAAGTACTAGAAAAATAGAAGTATAAAAGATATTTAAATGTTATAACATAGTTAACCAAAATGATGCAGTTTTATAGGATTTTCATATCACAGACCCAAAATCTATACAAACTAACTCAGGTCTTACTCAATAATTAATTATACTTGATTTTGAACCAATTAAAAATGCAATACTTAAATAATACTATTTATAAGCAACAGATTTGGGGCTATTTCAAATCATTTCATTTTATCCTTTTTGTGTAGGGGAAAAGTCATTAGTCTGCATTTATAATCAGGAATAGCTTCCTGTAAAATTATTTATTTTAACTTTTTATTTATAGATTTTGAAATTTACAATTCTAAATACAGCAATAGTAAGGCACTGCATTTTTGCAGGAAACAAAAAGCACAATTAACATAAAGTTAGAGCCAGCCACAAATAAAATATTCCAGCAAACTGTGTAAGGGAGAAAAAAAACGTCTGCAAGGCAGATGCTAAGAAATGTTACATAGGTGGCCTTATTACTTTGGAAAGAAAAGAATATAGGTTAGTAGGAGAAGGAAGAGGAAGAGTAAGAAGAAGAGAAAGGTAGGTAGCAAATGATACTGAGTAAGTACTTAGTGTTAGGTATTGTTCTAGGCACTTTATTTAGATGATATCATTTAATTGTCCGAAGTACTTATAAATTAGGTCCTCACTTTATAGATGAAGTTGCTGAGTCTTAGAGAGGTTAAGTAATTTTTCTTAAAACCTTACAGCCAGGATTCAAAGGCAAAGCTTTTGGCTCTAGAACTCATGCTCTTAACCACTGGTAGATACTACTTCCATGAAATCAATAGTCACCATCTATTGATGCACAGAATATAGTTTGTGTATTTTTTGTGGTAAAAAATATTTATTTATTTGAGACAAAAATCTTACTCCAGCATCCTGGTTAGAGTTCAATGGCATCATCATAGCTCACTACAACCTCATACTCCTGGGCTCAGATGATCCTTCTGCCTCAGCTTTCCATGTAGCTGGTACTGCAGGTACAGGCCCCCATGCCTAGCTATTTTTTTCTTATTTTTGGTAAAGACAGGGTCTTGCTTTTGTTCAGCTGTTCTTAAAACTCCTAACCTGAAGTGATCCTTCCACCTTGACCTACCTGATTGCTAGGATTATAGGCATGAGCCACCATGCCCAGCTATGAATGTTTATTTTAACAGTATCATGGGGTTCTCTTGGACCAAGGGCATGATTTGGCCCTTTTAGAAAGTAATAATCTAATGTGTAGGACACCTGGCGTCCTGAACAATAATAACCCATATAAGAATAACTTAATAGTAAGCATACTAAGTGTCTTCCTAGATGAATTTTTTTTTTTACCATTTCCTGTCTGCTTAAAGTATGTTATTATATATGATAATTTCACTGAATCTTTCTAACTTTAATAATTATCAGGACAAGCAAATAGATGAGAGGAAAGCATAAGAATGGTAAAGTATGGAATTACCCCACTTTTTGAATTTTTATTTTTGGTAGGGATTGATTTAGAATTTTTGTACTTCTGGGCAGAATATCCTTTGGCTAGGAAGAGTATTTGATTTATTTAATAGATTCTTACATAGGTTGGGCTTGATAACTAATTGATTAAATTAGTTTTATTTTAGGAATAGAAATAATGAAACTCTATAGTTCATTCTTTATGAAAATATTTTAAACATTTTCTTTCTTCTTGATGAAAGAAAAAGCATTGGATTTTTTTTGTTTGCTTTAGAGAGAGACTTGTGATTTTTTTTTTTTTCCTACCTGGGACTGTTGTAGAATCAAATGAACAATAGTCCTAAATGACTAACATATGTTCATTTTTTTTGCACTTCAAAAATCCTTAAAAAGATATAATGCCTACATTATTTTATTCTTGAATATTTTGTCTTCTTTCTTTTCCTTTTGTCTTATTTTATAATTTTTTTAAAAAAAACATTGCCCTCCTCAACTTTAAGGCCTTACTTCCAAATTCTATAAGAGGTCTTCTTTTAAGAGGAAATTGATATTTTGTGTGGAAGGTTTTGGCCAAATCTGAGATTCCCTATTATAGTTAATAAATATCTTTGAAGCAGTTTTTACTAGTTACTTTAATTAAGATAAGCTGATTCTGGCTTCTTTTGTATTGCTTTTTTTTGAAAATTATAGATAGTCTACTTTAGCTGTACCAAATGACACCTGATGTAATAAGAATATTCTGACTGTATAAAGTCTAAGGGGTCAGGAGATGTTTGCAGAAGTGTGGAGTTTGCATTTATTGTTATTCTAGTGGACTCTTTCCCCATCCCTTGCATCCTCTGTATTATACTTCTGTGGCTATCTTATTTTTCCTTGTCTTGTCTGTATGTAGAGGTCAAGAAAAGAGCTGTTTGTGTAACTGTGCTCTTAGCTGAGCGTAGAATGGGCTGGGAAAGTCAGATAAGTAGCTCGCATGCATCTTTATTCCCATGCTTTCTGCAGACATCAAGTGCTTAGTTAGCCATAAGGCTGTTTCATAATTTTTTGGAATAGAGAGTTTCAGATGCTTACCAAAAGTTCTGCGCCTTTTATCCCTTCATGCACAGGAGTTGATGTAGCCAAACATTAAGAGATCTTACTATCCTTGGTTGGTATGTGTGCTAGCAGTTTAGTAACCTTCCAAGTGCAACCAAACATACTTGGATTTATCATGCCAAAACTGATCCCCTCACACCCCTTTTTCCAAAACACTGTTAGGACACCTTTAGACACCACTACAATTCCTTTTTCATCAAATCTATAAATTTACACTCAAAAAATTGTCCATGGTAAGAGATGGGGAATAGGTTGTCTTGTAAAAGGTGTAATTAATCTTTTCAAGTATACAATTTATATATATGTATGTATGTGTATGTATTTATATACTAAACATACCAAGTTGTGCAGCAATCATCAGGAGTCAGTCATAGAACATTTTCATCCCTCCATTATGATCTCTTAGGTATATTAACTCTTAATCCTCACCTAAGTAAAGTAACCATTAATCTTGTATTTTCTGTCTCTATAAATGAAAAAATACAGTATTTGGTCTATTGTGTTCGGCTTATTTCCGAGCATAATGTTTTTAAGCATGTATCCATAATTAGTTCCTTTCTATTAGTGAGTATTATTATGTTATTAGTACATTTTGTCAGGGCATTCACAGTTGGTCAATCCATTCCATGAACATAGGTTATTTCCATTTTTTGGCCATTATGAATAAATCTGGTAGGAACATTTGTGTTGGAAGTCTCTGTATCAATATGTTTTTTCATTTCCCTTGTGTAGGTACACAAGAGTGGGATTGTTGGGTCTTATAATAAATTTATGCTTATTTTTAAGAAACTGCCAAACTGTAATATTTACCAAAGCTATTCCATTATTCAGTTCCATGAACAATGCATGAGGGTTCCCATATCTCCACATCCTTGCCAACATTTGTTCTTGTCAGTATTTTTTATTATACATATTGTTCTATAACTTAGATTTTCTATCAATATTTTGCTTTTAAGATTTATCCATGTAGATATATGTAACTCATAATTATTTATTATCACTGTTGAAAATCCAGCCATTGGCTTGGTGCCTGTGGCTCAAGTGGCTAAGGCACCAGCCACGTATACCCAAGGTGGCGGGTTCAAATCCAGCCTGGGCCCGCCAGACAACAATGATGGCTGCAACCAAAAAGTAGCCAGGCATTGTGGTGGTCACCTGTGGTCCCAGCTACTCGGGAGGCTGAGGCAAGAGACTCACTTGAGCCCAGGAGTTGGAGGTTGCTGTGAGCTGTGATGCCACAGCACTCTACCCAAGTGGACAGCTTGAGGCTCCTGTCTCACAAAAAAAAAAAAAAAAAGTCCAAATCTTGGTTCGACGCCTGTGGCTCAAGTGGCTAAGGCACCAGCCACATACACCTAAGGTGGCGGGTTCAAATCCATCCCGTGCCGCCAATGACGGCTGCAACCAAAAAAAATAGCTAGGCGTTGTGGCGGGCGCCTGTGGTCCCAGCTACTTGGGAGGCTGAGGCAGGAGACTCGCTTGAACCTAGGAGTTGGAGGTTGCTGTGAGCTGTGGTGCCATGGCACTCTGCCCAGGGGGATAGCTTGAGGCTCTGTCTCAAAAAAAAAAAAAAAAAAGAAAATCCAGCCATAATATGAAAAATGGCTTCCCAAAATTTACTTTATAAAGTTTAGGGATACATTATTGTGTAGTTACTGGAAAACATATCTGTACTGTTGCAAAAAAAGCATAAAAGTAAAAGTGGTGAAACTTATACTTAATGCCACTGCTTGCATGTTAATCTGAGAAAGCCTACAAATGTTCATAGGGCAATCTTTTTTTAAGTCCACCTTACCTTCTTTTACAGAAAATAATAATTTTAGCTTTATTTGGGAAATGGGGAAGGAAGTTATAGACCAAGGAACCAGTCACAAAAGGCCACAGTATACTGTATGATTCCTTTGCATGAAATGTCTAGAATAGGTCACTCTATAAAGATAGAAAGTAGATTACCCCTGTGAGGTTGCTGGGGCAAAGGGATTTAGAGGGAGATAGGGAATGACTATTAATTAGTATGGGGCAATTTTTGAATAAGGTAGTAAAAATGCTTTAAATTTGTGTGGCTATGCTTGTAAAACTCTGTGCATATACTATAAACCATCGAATTGTATATATCAAATGGATGAGTTGTATGGTACATGAATTATATTTTAATACAGTTTAAAAAACATATGAGTCTTTGTAGAAAATGTCAGTGATAAAAAATGTATAAAGAAGAAAGTAGAAAGTATTTCTGTTCTTTTATCAATAGCATGGAGATAAAGCATGGATGGGCCCATCACTGTGACTCACGCCTATTATCCTAACATTCTGGGAGGCTGAGATAGGTGGATTGCTTGAGCTCAGGAGTTTAAGGCCACCCTGAGCAAGAGTGAGACCCATCTGTACTAAAAAAGAAAAAGTAGCTGGCGTCCTCTTGGGCATCTGTTGTCCCACTTACTTGGGAGGCCGAAGCAAGAGGATTGCTTGAGCCTAAGAGTTTAGATTGCTGTGAGCTGTGACACCATGGTACTCTACCCAGGGTGACAAAATAAGACTCTGTCTCAAAAAGAGAAAAAAAAAAGTATGGATATACCATAGTTTATTTAATTGATTTCCTAATAGTGGCCATTGAGGTTATTTTCAGTAAATAGTGTTGCAAGTAGGATCATTCTATGTATATTTCTGTGTACTTGTCTTTTTCAGGATAAATGTCAGAAGTAAAATTGTGGGATCAAAGATTGTGTTTAAAATTTTGACTGATATTTTAAAATTGCCCTTCAATAAAATGCTCCAGTTTATCATATGTTAATGTCTGAATTGCCATACCTTTGGATATTGTCCAGTTGCCATACTACAGGGATATTGTCAGTATTTTTGAGCTTTGCTAATTAGGGGGAAATGAACTCATTTATTTTGCATTGTTTTGTGTAATTTGTCATATCTCCCTTAAAACATTTTTTATTTTATCTTTTTTGTCTACTTTTCTGTTGGTTCTATTGAACCTTTCAAGGTTCTATTTTTGTATGAATGTGTAAAAAGTCTTTATATTAAGAATGGTAGGCTTTATATTAAGAATAGTTACTTTATACTTAATATATAACTATATTAAGAAAAGTTACTTTTGGTCTGTAATATTAGATACAAATATTTTTCCAGTCTGTTTATATTTCATATTTATTTATGGTATTTTTTCTCTACTGTACAGAAGTTATAATTTTTTGTTTAGTCATATTTGTTACTTCAAAATATCCTTGGTAACTTGGCTACATTCCAAGATTATTCAAAATTTCATCATATTTTAAAATTATCTTAATAATTTTATTTCTTATGTTTATATTTTTGATCCATTTAGCATTTGTTTAGTATAAGAAGCAAAGGAGTGATCCACTTCATCCTACTATCTGACAAATTTTTGTCACTGTCAAATGTGAAATGTGAAATTATCACATTTCTTGAGACTGCCATTTTAGAGTTTGTTGGTAAACTCTGTTAGTTGGCAAATCTATTTTTATGCTACTACCACATTCCTTTAGTTATTGTAGTTGTAAATAATATATTTTAATTACTGGTAGACTAATTTCTCTGACTATATAGAAAGGCAGCATAGTATAGAGGTTAAACTCAAGGGTTTTGCAATTTATTAGTTCATTGTATGACCTTGGACAAATTATTTAACCTTTTGGTCCCTCCCTCAGTTCAATAAGGGTAATAAAAGTATCCCACAATGGACTTATAGGATCAGAACAGTTTGCTTCTGCTTCATTAACTTTTCCCTCATAACTGGATCTGTCCCATTGATAAACTAATATGCTCTTTTTCTCTTATCTTTTTAAAATCCCACTTCACCAGCTGTTGTTTCAGTTTTACCTTCCCTTTGACAGTAATTGTGTATACCTGGTGTTTCCAGTTCTTCTCACATTTTACTATAATCACAATCGCATTCCCATGGGGAGCACGTATAGTTTGTTTTCACATCCCTGAAACCGCCTCATACCCCCCACATGCTGGTTTGCAACTCCACATAGGCCAAAGCCTCTTCCAGTACCCTGAAACCACTTTTGTCCTGGTCACTAATGACTTCTATATTATTAAATTCAATCAAAAGGTAATTCCTGTTCTTCCTTAAAACCTTTTGCCAGCATTTGATGCAAGTACCTCCTCCTTGGATATACTGTTTTCATTCTTTTCCAGGATATCTATCACACTTGATTTTTCTCCTCTCCATTGGTTTCTTCTGTTCTTTCCTATCTTTTAATTTGTATAGTTTCAAAGCTCAGTCATTTGAAACTTTTAGTTTTCTGATCTGCATTCATTGCCCTTGTGATTTTGTACAATTTCTTGTCTTTAAATACTGACAAGATCAACCTAGTCCTCCTACCTGAACTGAAGCTTATGTATGCAATTAATATCTCACCTCTTCACTTAGCTATCTGATTGTTATTTCAAATTCAATATGTTAAAAACGAAACTCCTGTTCTCTTTCAAACCAATTTTGTTTATAGTCTTCCATGTCTCTAGTGATGGCAGAGCCATCTTTCTAGTAATGCAGCCAGAAACAGAGTCATCCTTGACTCAGTTTTAACTTGATCTTTGTTAATATGTGAAAAAGCTGTGGAAAGTAAAATATATATAGTATTGAACTCTTTATTTTTATATTTTTTGTTTATGTATTTATACATATAAAAGCATACAATCTAAAAGTATCATTTTCAACTAAATTTTAGCTGTTATTAAATTCTTTTGTCTAATTGTGTTGGGCAGCAGATTCCTTTCTTGACATTAAGCTTCTATCAGTTTGTTTCTTTATTTATTTATTTAAGATTAATATGAGGGTACAAATGATTAGATTGCATTATTTGCATTTCTAAGGTAAAGTTCAAGTTGTAGTTGAGCCCTTCACCCAGGGGGTGTGCTGTATATTCTTATGTTGTGCACCTTAATTGAGTTTCCAAACCTCCCTCCCACCTCCCCTTTCCTCTTTTCCTCCTCCCAGTTTCCCCCACTTGAGTATACTCGTGTTTTTTTCTACTGTGGATATGTAGTTGTTTAAGTTGTTTAACTATTCGTTTCAAATTATTGTTGAATACATTCTTTTCCATTTGTGTGATACTTTACTATGAATAACGTGCTTCAACTCCATCCAGGTAAATACAAAAGGTATAAACCCTCCTTTTTATGACTGAATAAGTATTCCATGGTATACACATGCCACAGTTTATTAATCCATATATAGGTTAATGGGCACTTAAGTTGATTGCACATCTTGGTGACTATGAATTGAGCTGCAATAAACATTCTAGTGCACATGTCCTTAGGGTAAAATAATTGTTTTTCTTCTGGGTGGATACCTAATAATAGGATTGTGGGATCCAATGGAAGATCTACTTATAACTCTGTGAGGATTCTCCATACTTTTTTCCATGGAAGCTGTTTTAGTTTGTAATTCTAAAAAGTATTCCCTTCTCTCCACATCCACACCAGCATCTGCAGCTTTGGATTATTGTGATGTTGGCTCTTCTCACTGGAGTTACATGATATCTCAGAGTGGTTTTGATTTGCATTTCACTGATGACTAGGAATCATGAGCATTTTTAAATGTGTTTGTTGGCCATTCATCTGTCTTCTTCAGAGATGGTTCTGTTCCTGTGTCTTGCCTAGTGGTAGATAGGATTGTTTGCTTTTTTGTTGTTGATTAAATTTGAGTTTTCTGAGGATTCCAGTTATCAGCCCTTTGTCAGATTTGTAACATGCAAATATCTTTTCCTATTCTGAAGGTTGTCTGTTTATTTTAATTGTTGTAACCTTAGCTGTGCAGAAGCTTTTTAGCTTAATTAAGTCTCATTTATTTATTTTTGTTGCTGTCAAGATTGCCAGTGTAGTCTTCTTCATAAAACTTTGCATAGGTGAACATCAAGAGTTTTCCCCCACGCTTTCTTTTAGGATTTTTATAGTTTTGTGTGTAAGATTTAAATCTTTTAGGCACTGTGAGTCAGTTTCACCTGTGAGTCACAGGTGAAAGGTGCAGGTCCAGTTTTAATCTTTATGCATGGTTATCCAGTTCTCCCAGCACCATTTATTGAAAACAGATTTTTTTAGCCTAGTGTATGCTTTTGTTTGGTTTATCAAAAATCAGATGGTGATAGGATGCTATTTTCATCTCTAGGTTTTCTAGCCTGTTCCATATATCTGTGTCTCTATTTTTATGCCAATACCATGTTGCGTTGATCACCGTTACGTAATTAGATAAACTGATTCTATGTCATAAACTTGTACTAGTCAGTTTTGCATGTGGGTACTGTACTGAGCATGGTGATCAGAAACCTGGTTTTCTTAGAACAATTTCTTTGCCTGACGGTCATCCTATCTTAATTACTTTTAGCACTCCTGTGTTAATTTTCTATAGTTTTGGCACAAATTATCATAAACGTTGTGATTTAAAATACAATTTTTTATTTCATTGTTCTGTAGGCCAATGTTCAGTATGGCTTATACCAGACTAAAATTGTGATATCATAGAATCTGTTTCCTGTGCATTCATTGTTTTGACAAAATGTGGTGTCTTAGAGATTGTAGGATCTGAGGTCCATTTTCTTGTCACCTGTAAATGCACCTGTTCCCAGTTTCTGTAGACAGCTGCATGTTAGCTTATGGTCCCCTTTCCCCGTATTCAAAGCCAGCAACAGCAGATTGAATTCTTCTCCTGTGTGTTTCTTTGGCCCTTCTTCATAGCATCTTACTCTCTGGTTCATATGATTTGATTGTGGCAACCAGGATAATATAGATTAATGTCTCAAGGTCCATAAATCTTTTTTATCATGTAAGGTTCTAGGGATTAAGACATGGACATCTTGTGGAAGTGTGAGGGCCTGATTTTGCATTCTACAGCTTCCTTTCACTCTCAGAAGTGATCCAGTGTGGGCAGTAAGTTACGCGGTCATTTCATTTCTGAGTAGCCACTTGAATTATTTAAAATATGAGGAGAAAGAAAAACTTAAGCTTCTTATGTCCCTTTCTTTCAAATTGGTGTTTCAGTTCCCTTTTCATTTCTTCCCTGCTTCTGTTTGACACCTCTGCAAAGGTCATGGGTAGTTCTCCTATCTCACTTTCTAAAAGTCTGGAAAGAGTGAGTACTTGACATCTTTGTGTGTGTTTTCCCCTTATTTGTGAATAAAGGAGCCACTTTTTTTTTTTTTTTTTTTTTTTTGAGATAGGGTTATGCTCTTTTCCCAGGCTAGAGTGCAGTGGCATCATCATAGCGCACTACAACCTCAATCTCCTAGGTTCAAGTAATCCTTCTGCCTCAGCTTCCTAGGTACCTGGGACTACAGTCATGTGCCACCACGTTTAGCTTTTTAGAAATTTTAGAAATTAGAAATTTTTCTTTCTTTCTTTCTTTTCTTTTTTTTTTGGTAGAGAGGGTTTTACTGTGTTGCTCAGGCTGATCTTGAATACCTGGCCTCAGGTGATCTTCCTGCCTCAGGCTCCAAACGTGCTAGAATTATAGGTATGAGCCACTGTATCTTGGTCCAAGCCATGTGTTTTATAGTATGCCCACTTACATCATTATTTTACTGCTCTCTTGTAAAAGCTTACTATTCACACATTACTCAATGTTTGGTGACAAGGTAACTGGTGAATCCTGAAGTTGTAGTATCAAAATTTGTGCTACTGCTTATGTTTGGCTTTCTCTTTGCACTGTTATATATGACGAATAGGGATTAATAAAGGCTTTTGTTCTCTACTACCTTTTAGACTTGGCTTTATACTAAAGAATTTACTGGACATTACATTTATTTAAACAGCTATTATAGTATAGAAATAATTTTACTAGCATGAGAGTTTCTTAATAAAGTACTTGAATGTTTTTATTTCACATTTTTGAAATTTTTATTTTTACACTAATTCACGAAAAAAAATATGTATTTTATGTTTATTTAAAGACCAAGTTACCATTTATGTCTACTCTTCAACTTAAATTTGTAGTCTGGAATTTCCCCCGAAGCACAGAATGTAATTTGTATTCAAATAGATTAATTTGTTCTTTGGAGAGCCTTAAAGAAAAAAAGAAAGAACAATTTATGATTTTTAATTCTGTATTTTATTTTAATAAGCAAGATAGATATTCAATACCTGCTAATTTATATTTACTTTTGCCCTTAATTTAATAATGTATCTATCAGCATTTAGATTTAGTAAGTAATGAATAAGGTAAAACCAATGCTACATAGTCCTTCTTTACAGTTTACAATGCCAGTTTTACACTCCATTTGCTGTCAGTAAAAATGTAGGTAGCAGACATACCACATATTTATCATCACTGAGTTCACTATATCATGCAGGAAAATACATTAATATGCCATAGAGAAAATGTAACACACATAAACAACCACTTAGCATTTTAAAGAACATATCTGACTTATTGATTAGTTTAAATATCTTTTAGTAGAGTTAGACACCCAAGTAGAGTGCCTTTATTCACGGATGTTATCAGAGCAAGTGGTTCTTTTGCTGATGAATGTTCACATCTCTTCTTCAGGTAGCATGGTGAAGATCAAACCTTACAAAGCTTTTCCCTTTCCATGTAATTCCACCTAAATCTTGACACAATTAAATTAATCCCAGGGTTTTTCAGATAAGACTCACTCTGGAAAACATTTTTTTAAGTCTTATTTTACATTTATCATTTTGTAAGTCTTACTTTACATTTATATTTATGTTTTATGCTCTGAGTCTCTTTTCCTGAAGTCTGTTCTAGGCCAATGATGGAGACTTTTCCTGATTTCTGTTTTCCAGATGAACTCTAAATCCTTTTGTGCGCTTATCCCTGTAAATAGGCTCAAATTGGATACATGTGTTTTTTAAAACATATAAAATATTTGTTAAATTTTTTTCTCATTGGAATATTTTGATACTAGAAAATATCAAAAGACAGTGTTCAGTTTATGTAGATTCTTACCTAAACTTGAGAAAATGGTAAGAAGGGATAATTAATGTATAGATAAGAAAAAATAGGGGCAGTGAATGTATTGATATAAAGCATAAATAGCACATGGTATTTTTCTTTTATGGATGTTTACTTTGCATACATTCCAGAGTCAGGAGTTTTAAAAGAAGAAAGCCCAAACTTTTTCTTTTAGTAAAAGAAAACAGTAGGAAGGTACATGTTTAAAAATTTTATACATTCATTAGATACTTAAGTTTTCCTCCCTCGTTTATGTCCTGATCTTCTTTCTCTCTCTCTTTTTCTCTCAAAAACAAAAAGGAAAAACCAGAATATTTAAAAATTATGTGTCCTTGTAGCGTATTCTAAGATCCTACTTGCTTAGTAATGTTGGGTGAGGTTTGTGCAAGTGTTCTCTTTACGGGTATGTGCTCTCCTTTTTTGAGTTATTCCTTCTAGACTGGAACAATCTCACAAAGAGTCATTCTATTATATTTTATTTTAGTTAATTTCCTCAGGCATATCTTTGCTCTTTATTCTTCTCTTCCTTTTGAAGATTTTTACTATTACCTCTTCAGAGAGAACTCTGAAATCTGTAGCTTTACAATTTTACCTGATTCTCACATTTACATCTCTCCCTCCACTTCCTACTGTCTTAAACACTTTGTGTCACTTCACAGTGAATGACTGGAAGTGAAACTGTCATCTTGCCACTAACCTGTTTTTCCCACCCAAATCCAAGCATTCTTAGTTTCTTATACTTTGGGTCTTTACCTTAGACCTAGAAATTCACCATGTTCTTCTCCCTCACCTATCAGATCTAATTGGTCACTGTGTAGTTTTAGCTCCTGCCTGTTCTTACCATTCCTAATAGCCTAGTCTACTCCTCCACAACCTTATTTGTAGAATACTTCATAAGTCTCTTATTTGATGTCTTTGCTACCTGAGAATCTGTCTCATATTGCTGTCAGATTAATCATCTTCCTAAAGCTTTATTTTTGCCCTGCCACTGTCCTGCTTAAGAACCTTCACTGGCCCCACTTTTGTATAGGTTGAAATTTGGAATCTTCAGCCTGGTATTTTTTGTTCTCCCATACATTTTTCCTAAGGTATTGCTTAGTTTTTTTCCTCCACTGACCAGTAACAAAAACTCTTTCATTTCTGTCAGGATGGTCACAGTTTACAGAGGGCATTCCTACTTCTGCATATCTTTCCTCATTTTGTAATGTTTTTTATCTTCTTTCTTTTTTTGCTCTGTTAAATCCTCCATTCTTTTGGCAATCTAAAGCTAATTTTACATATATATATATTTCAACTTGTAATTCTTGCCCTGCCCTCTCTGTGAAATCACAGTGTGGTCCACTGTGATTTTGCCCATCTTCTGAATTTCTGTTTTGCTTTCTTGTTACTCACAAGGCATTTTCTATTTAGTGTTTTGCACTATTACTTGAGTCTAGGTCCTATATTGGTAAGTGGATTTTAAGTGTCAGGAGACTAGGGACCATGTTGTATTTTTTTGCATCCTCTTGGGCTAAGAACAGTTCATTACAAATGCTACTTATTTTTTGCCCCATAAATATTAATTGGTTGCCTGTACTCAGGCACCATTGATATAGAGTTAAACAAGAGAGGTATGTATTCTACTTTCGTGGACTTTATACTCTAAAAAAGGAAAAAGAGATGTTCTACAGCTAATTTCATAGTTATCTGTCTGGCTACATTTGAGGAATGTGGTTTGTCACTTTTTTGACAAGCCAAAAAACAGAAAATTGTGCTTTTATTCTCTGCTGTCACTGGTATATATGATTTTTCTTTAAAAGTAAATTTTAATAGGGTCAGTTATTCTTGAAATTATAAGTTTTCAAATGGTCAAATTTCATTCTTTTCTCCTAAATATATGTAATATGGATATGCTCTATGTCCAATTAAATTCAGTGACAAAATAATGGAAGGAATGATTGATATAGTCTTGAAATTAAAACAATTGTAGTAAGTTTTGGTATCACTTACGTGATATGTAAACCTATGTGAAATAATTAAAAAATGATGAAAGTATTTCTAAAAGGAAGATTCCCTAAACTCGAACAATTAGTACTTCTTAGTTAATATACTAAAGCTTTCATTTGTAGGAGAATAAGTTTAGATTAAAAGTAAATACATTATTATTTCAGTTTTAAGTATTTATTCTAGTGACTTGAACATCAGATATTTCATGGGTATGGTTTTTTAAGGTTGTAATGACCATGGAAAGTTAATACTGAAGAATGGCAACGTATGCATTGAAACTAAAAATTATTATATTTGCAAATGTGAAATCATAATTTACATAAATGTTATAGTGGAACATTATGAATGTAAATATACTTTCTCTCGTCTCGTCCCTGTAATGCCATTCTTTGTCCAGTGGGAGATTAAGAGTGATGTTGAGATGACTGTTTAACCTATTATAATAGCTTTAAAAAAGTTAAGTAGCATTGGTATAAACATGAGAAGGGAGAAGAGTATTTGTCTCCATTAAGTGATATAAAAAGCCATAGTAAGAATAATAGACAGTGGTTGTACATTAAGAATGAAATCCCTAAATTCAGATGCTAATTATAAGCACAAGGACAACTGCCTCCCACATATGTAAATGTTGTGTATTTTCTTTAAAGAATAATTCAGGGTTCTTGAACTGTTGAATATGGCTTTTATTTTTTCATTTTCCTTTGCATATATATTAAAAAACAATAAAACACTTCTGCTGGACTGTGATTTTGATGGATATAGGTGGAATATTAAATCAAATACTACAAAGATAATTCACACAATTACTCTTAGATTATCTTTATTGTGTGCCTTTGCTGCTTCCCACTATTAAAAAACAAATGTTTAGCAGTATAGTTAAAATTATTTAAACATATTTGAGCATGTTTTACTTGCTGTGGTATAACAAAGACTTTCAGCTTTATTTTGTGAAAGGATATATTAATACTGGTATTATTTATATTATTACAGTTTTAAGAATTTATTTTGGTCATGGTCTCTGGAATCTTATCATAAAAGTGATACATTACTTCTTCATTAACAGTTTTGACACTTTTCAGTATCTGAGAGAAGAAAATTTTCTCTGCATATTGTACAGTGTCTTTCAGTGGTTTTAAAATATGTTCTTTAACTATTGAAAGGTATATAGTGCAGGTATCCTATTCTTAGAAAATGTCTGGCTTTTAAGTTGTAGAGGAGTAGGAAAAGTATAATGAACTTCCATTATTTTTTAACTTAAATTATTTTTAAAACTTTGTTTTTAGAAATACAACTACAAAAAACCCTTTTATAATCTTGCCTTTTAAAATTTTTAGGTATGCTTTTTATTTAGCTTTTAGTAACTTGTAATTTAAGATCACAGTTATTAGGTGTATTTCTGCATTTTATATATCGCTCCCAGATGCTACAGTATTAGTTTTTATCACTGCATATTTTATGAAATGTCAGCCTTCTGTTGGCTGTTCACGCAGCATTGTTAGTGATCAAAGACACAACATAAAGGAGAGGAATCTAAACAGTTGGCTTATCTTTGTCCTTCATTGTAACAAAAAAAAAACTATAAAATTACTTTATTATAAAGTCAAATAAAAGCATCATAAAACACACAAAGAAATAAGGGTCTTTGTGTTTTATTGAAATAAAATCTCAAAATGTGTAATATTAAGAAACCTAATTATAAAGACAAATAATAATCTAGTTTTACAAAGTTTCCTTGCTAAAGAATGAAGGTAATATGTCATATGTACTGTTTTAATGCTTTTCTAAATGACAGTGCTATGCCATGAAAAACTATGCAGCATTTGACATCATAAGAGGTTACTTAGTTTAAATTCTTGATTTTGTTGCACAAATTACCCTCTAGGAAAGGAGTTATTACTTTTAGTATGTGGATTGTTTAAGTTGTATATGATCTTGGTTATTAAAAGATTTTCTTGAATTGAACTACTTTGCATTTTATAAGTTTATTTCATGGATTTGGAGACTCCCCCTCTTTATTTCAGTTATTTAAATATCAAGATAAAAGTATAGAGAAAAATTCTCAAAGCCTAAAAGAAACTCTGTAAGAATAAAAATCCTGAATGATTTTTATCAGCTGTTGTGTATGCCCAACACAGCAGTTGGTTCAATCAATTTTATGCTTTAGGATGGTTTTATTAAAATGAGCTGCTGCTTTCAGTAAATCATTGAGAAAGATACAGGCTTTATACATGTCTTTTTTGGGTGGGGACAGAGCTTAGAATTTCAGCCTTGTAAGTCAATGAAAGTGGAGATAATTCTTGACTGCCATGAAAGTCAGTGTGTTACTGTGTTATGCGTGTGGGCATTTGGAAGTAGAAGTAGAATGAAGATTTAGATTAAAAGATGATTTTGTATAAATGCACTTTTATGGCCACCTGTAGTATACTGCCATTTTAAATAAAAACCCATCAGCGGATAATAGTGTATCTTCAGTTTCTTATACAGTTTTTATTTTTATAAATGAGTGGCATTGTTTTCTGATGGAAGAATAATTTCTTTTGAAAGACAGTGCCATTGGATAAGAGTTAGAGGTCTTAAGCGTTTTTTACACCCTTACTACCCAAAATAATGGTTTGTAGATCAGCAGTATTGATGTTACCTGAGAGTTTGCTACATATGCAGAATCTGTGCCCGGTCCCATACCTACTAAATAAGAATTTGCATTTTATCAGAATTCCTAAGTAAACCCTCTGAATATTAAAATTTGAGAAGCCTGCCATATGCAGATCTGTAATTTACTTTGCATGTATGCAAATGTGCTAATATTGAAGTTGTGGGGTGCTTACATTAAAGTTGGTTATCTGTATTTCACAAGTTGTGGGAAGAAGTAGAAGCCCACTCTAGAATTCTGGTGGGGCCTAGGTGTAGGTGGGTATTTAATCTAGAGTTCAAAGGCTTTTTTGATCCTTAAGCAATTGCAATTAGAATCAGTGGCTACTTTATATTATATGTGGAAAGCTTCACATTCTCCTCCTAATGTTAAACAGGTGCTTTCTTTTGACAAAGGCAGTTTCTTACCAAGTTCCCACATACTCATGATATTTTTCTTCCAGTAATGGTGTAACAAACATTTCCAAAGTGTGTTCTATGGTGTGTTTTTCCGGAGATGCTTGGAGTGATATGATCCGTGTCAAATAAGTCTGTTTTGCTGTAGGAGAATCAAAATACACCTTGATGTATTAATATGTAGATAGATCTGAGCAGGTGGTGTAACTTCATTCAATTCAGCATTCCCAAATTTACTTGACCAGCTCCTTTAAAACACAAACAATAAACCTTTTTTAATCTTTTAACTTTAGTATGTGCATATACTGGCTTCTTTCCAGATTTATTTATCTTAGTCAAAAAAAGAAATGGAGACCCCGTCTAAATTGTCACAGTGTTATACCCTGTCTAAATTGTCACAATGTTATGCTCCACAAAACATACTTTATATTGTTGTTAAGCCCAAAATGTCTTGGTACAGTCCTTTTGTGCCGAGAGAGTTAAACATGCAGACAACTGTTCAGCATTGGAGTAACTGGGAAAACATCATTTAGAAAGTAAATGTTGACCCAATCCTAGATTTGGTGGATGAATGAAAGGGAGGAAATTGACTATTCCTAATATTTACTGGGGAGAGGAAAACTATGAGCAATGGAACAAGTTAAATATTTCAGCTCAATAATTGATTACTGAATCCCTAGTACAGAATAGGATCTGTACAAGTATACAGACTGCCCTCCAGTTGCTTGTTGGAGGAGTGTAGTACATTCTGATACATGTATGAGAGCTGGAATCCAAAGAAGATTTTTCCCTGGAGTTTTGTAAAGAGTAAAGTTGGCCAGAGTACTATATGTCATGGAGTGCCTGAGATAGGACACAACTGTCATGATAGGGATCTCTGGTTAGGGAAAACAGAGTAAAGGACAATCTGAGAGAGAATTTTCAAAAGGTAAGATTGGAAAGACCAAACAGCCTTGGAACACCTGGAGCTGACAAAGCAGCTCATCCTAACACCAAGATGCAGTGCTTTGTGATAGTTAAACCAGTGCTAGACTAGAGTAAGACAGACTGGCTTTACTTCCTGGTTACATAACGTTGTGAAGTCTCATAGTTTCTTCAGCTGTAACACAGGAATAATATGATTGGAAAAACAGTAAATGACTGATTTTAAAAAATACTTTTAATTAGAGATCATTTCAGACTTATAGAAGAATTTTAAGAATAAGAGTAGCATAGTTATTCTTCAGACTTATCTGCCTTTTACCCCTTTTGCCTTACTTATCATTTGGGTGCTTGACTTCACTTCCTTCCTTCTTGTGGCATGCATCTTCACACACATTTTTTTTTTCTGAACTATTGGAACAAAGATTGAGTGCATCATAGCTATTTACCCCTAAAAATACTTGAGAATGTTTTTCCTAAGAATAGGAATATTCTCTTCCATAACTACAATACAGTAATCAGCTTTAGTAAATTTAACATTGTAATATTTTGGCATTTAATCTGGCATCCATGTTCCAGGTTTGTCAGATGACCCAATGATATTCTTTATAGCTTTTCCCCCCTTCAACAGGAATCCAGTCTAGCATCAGACATTGCACTTAATTGCTATATGTTGCTGGTATGGAATGTCAGGTGGAAACATTTAGGGAGAGCTTGGGGTGGTGAATAGGTTTCTTTTTTAGTGCTAGTGTCATCTGATGGAATATCAATTGTCCAGACCTGTTTTGACAACTCTTGTGTGGCAGCTTACAGCCGACTGGCAGTGTCTGTCTTGTGTGTTACGTATTTGCCAGTCGTGGTCAGGATCTTGGGATCCAGGCCAGGCCTAGAGGAAATTTTCATAGAGAATGATAATGAAGGGAAGAAGGGAGGCAAAGGTGCAAAGAAGTAAGGGAAAGGGGGAAGGAAGGAAGAGGAAAGATTAAAAGTGAGAAAACAAGCAGCTAAAGATAGAGCTTTGAGGACTTCTGCATTTAAGAAAGTGATAGCATTAGAAATGGGCAGGGTGATTGTTGTGAAGAAAAATTATAGAGACAAGGGAAAGAATTTTAGGGCTATAGTGTAATCAAGGAATATAATAACCTTGGGAAGGGACGTTAATTATATTTGGATCGTTGAGAGAAAAATTTCAATAGTTCTAAAGGGGTAAGAATCATATATTATAGATCTGCACTTTTGTCACGATAATGTTGAAGAAAAATGCCCTATGCAGAAAAATGGGAATAGTTTTTGACTAGATAAATAGGCAAGTAATGCTAGTATTTTGCTAGACTTTGAGAAAGTTTGTGAAATGTGAAACAAGTAAGGGATAATTTCAAAAATTCATCATGAGTGAGAATTGAAAAGTATGATCAGTAGGCCCTTTTGAATGGACTATTGTACATAAATAGTAGGAACCTTCTGGAAGCATGTAGTTAAACATCACAGATTCTTCAGGTGATTCTGAGGTCTATGGAGCAAAATGCTTGTTAAACAGTAAGAAACCAAGTGCAGGAACACTATTGGAAGCTGCATAGCTGGCCGAGGAGCTGGCAAAATACTCTCATTTTTGACAGCTGCGAAGTGATAACTGAGCAAATTGGGCTGTTTTACTAAGAGTAATGAGTTATGAATGGTTATTCTGATATAGGAAAGAAATAGGATTTATTGGGTGATATTTTAGAGTGTGCCTAGAGATAACCTCCCTTCCCACCTTCATAATCTGGCCAAAATGACAACTACAAGGTTATTGTAATCTAGGAGAAATTTGATATAAGAATTAGCAATGAGAATGGAACAGATTTTCTGAGAAGGGGAAGATAAATGTTGTTATACAGTTACAAAACCTTAACAGTTAATATATTGCTACATTGTGTGTAATTCTAGTTGGTGACTCCTAGTGAAAACTTAATCCAACTGAAAAAGACACAAAAAAAGAAAAGAGATAATCATGGATTAGGGAAAGTAGATGTGCTAAATCAAAACTGGAAACCTAATTTTTTGGGTACATATCCAGCAAATTTTCTGAATTATTTTATTACATCTAATACAATGTCTGTAGATCCTCTTAGATATACTATATTAACTATCATATCTGAAAAAATGACAATATTTTCTTTTCCTTTTTACTATGTATTTTATTTTTTTCATCTTGCTATGCTGTCTTTAAGTTTTAGTACAGTCTTGAGTGAAAGTGGTTATGATGGGCAAAATGGACATCTTTGTCTTATTCTTTTTAAAGGGCAGTGCTGCTAATGTGTCATCATTATGTATTATATTTGCTATAGATTTTTGGAAAGACATCTTTCATTCACTTCATCACATTACAGTGGTTTTCTTCTAGTTGCAATCAAATTTTCTTTTCAATTTTTAAAATCATGAATGGTGTTCATTGTTTTTTTTGAGTCTGTTGAGGTACTTTTGCTTTTAATGGGTTGCCTAAAGTGCAGAAATTTAGTAACAGAAAATCTCCATCAAACTTCATTAACAAAGAGGATTATTAGCCTGTTTTCTTGGAAATGAGTAGTCATTTTTCTGGATCCTGTAGGCTCTGGTGGAATTGCAGCTCTTCAAAAGTCAGCAGGAATGATGCTGACTAGGGGACCAAGAGGGCCTGCTATAAGTTTGCAGATATACCTGAATTTCATCTTCTTTTTAAGCTCAACCTTGGTTTCTTTTCTTTCACAACTTCTGGTCAGTGCTGATTTCAAATACAAAAAGGAAACATTTGTGATTATCTACTGGTATATTAAGTTATTAGAATTAGAACAGAAAGATTGCTAATGTGAATTCAAATTTAAACGGACTTAGAATTAAAAGTTGGAGAGAGACTACAAGCTATCACAGGTCATTCTGTAAAGATTTAAAAAGGATTTGTATTCCAATTTCTTTCTTACCATAAATGGAAATTTGTATTTTTTGTAGTACACACTAGATGTTATTGAAAAAAATCTTTTAAATTACAATGTGTATTGATGGCTGTTAATTATAGTCATCTAATACAACTCTTGAATTTCTTGCAAATAATGAGGGTTTAAAAATTAGTTTTTTGTAAATAGTTACCTGACTTTTTAGATCATTTCTCTTATATGGGATGTTATCTGTAGATTGCTTTCCAATGAGATAATGTGGAAAACAGTTGATTTTAATGTAACAATTATATCAGCTTTTGTATGGTTAATCAGTCTCTTTAGTAAAATTGAATTAACACTTGAAAAGAAATTTAAATTATGGCACTTCTTTTCAGTTTTTTTCCTTTTTCTTATTATGTTGTTCAGCATATCCAGAGGCAGGGTTTTCTGTTTTATCTGAAGTTATTAGTATGTATCAGGACCCTACTTGGGGATTTCTGATTCAGCTTACTAGTGCTTGGATTTTTGTTGTTTTTGTTCAGTATAGAAATGACCTCTCTATACACTTGAGAATATAATGGTCTGAGAATAAAACAGATTCACCTATGTCATACATTTGATTTTAATCTATTTTATTTATTCATTCAGTCATATATTCAAAAATATTTATTAAATATTCATTCTGGGCCAAGCACTGAGTTTGAAGTTGATACAAAGAGAACAAAATTTTCCCCTTAAGTTTTTTTTTTCCCCCAGAATATTACAGGGGTACACACATTTTGGTTACATCTATTTTTTAAATACAATTTGAGTCAAAGTTAATAAGTGAATGAGTGTTCTCATCACCTAGGTAGTGTGCATTGTACCTATTAAGTGTGAATTTATCCTTTCCCTTTGCTCCTCTCCCCCCATCTGCTTGCTTTCCCTTCATTTTTACTACCAAATGTACATGTAGGTATTGTTTTATTCATTCCAATTTAATAATGAATATGTGTGGTGTTTGTTATTCCATTCCTGGGATACTTAGAAGAATAGTTTCCAATTCCATCCAGGTTGTTACAAAAGGTTCACCTTTTTATGGCTGAGTAGTACTCCGTAGTATCCATATGCCATGTTTTGTTAGTGCCTTGGGCACTTGAGTTGATTCCACATTTTCCTACTGTGAAGTGTGCTGCAGTAAACATTCGTGCTTGTGTCTTCCTGATAAAATGACTTTTTCTCCTTTGAGTAAATACCCAGTAGTGGGGTTGCTGGATCAAATGTAGGTATACTTTATGTTCTGTGAGGTATCACCATATGACTTTCATAGAGGTTGTACTAGTTTGTAGCCCACCAACAGTATATGAGACTTTAACAGTGTACATGTGTAAGAATGTCTTTCTCTTTGCATCCACATCAGCATTTATTGTTTTGGTATTTTTTATAAAAGCTATTCTCATTGGAGTTAGGCTATACATCATTGTGGTTTTAATTTGCATTTCCCTGATGATTAGAGATATTGAGCATTTTTTTTCATATGTTTATTGGTCATTTGCATATCTTCTGAAGAGCTTCTATTTGTGTCTTTTGTCCTCTTTTTTATGGGGTTATTTGATTTTTTTTCTTGCTGATTTGCTTGAGTTTTTTAATAGATTCTGGTTATCTGTCTTTTTTTGGATGTATAGCATACAAATATTTTCTCCCACTTTTTAGGTTGTCTATTTCTGTATTATGATGGAGGTTTACATTTTAATTTTTTACATGAAATTTAGATATGCTTCCTAGCAACATTCAAGGAACAAGAATTTGAAGAGAAAATAATTTTATATCAATTCATTATGTAGTGTTCCAAACATGGAACACTAGGCAAAAATTTTCTGCTATATTGTTCAAAATTTACAAACTCATGTTTCTTATCTCAGGAGGTGGTAATCCCTGTTATTCAGTGTGATAGTCACCAGAACACTTCACTAGTAAGGCAATATCACATTTTTCTCGTTGAAAAGTAGTATCCTTAGGACATTGAGTATACCACATTTGCTTTCCCTATTTGACTATCACCTGATTAATACCATCATAATGTGAATCAATGTTATGCTTCTAAGAAGGTCTTCCTGTTTGGCCAGGTTCTGGAGGATGACCATTGGTCTCCAGATAATGGTATACCACAAGTTGATGAAACTCCAGAAAATTCACTGGCTTCTCATCATATATTTTATGCAGATGCCAAGCATTTTGTAAGACCAACTTAGAGCTTTTGTAAACAAAAGAGGGCTTGAGTGCCATTTCTTTCCATAGATCTGTGCTGATACTTATCAATGTTGTTATCAGTTGTGTGTATGCCTCCCATGAAATGGTTATATTTGCTGATCATGTCTGGCTGCTGAACTTGGATCTTCTTCTTCAGTTTCTGGGAATAACAATTAACACAACACAAGGGATCAGAACTACACCTGATTCCAGTGGAGCTTTGTCAATGCAGTCCTTTCCTCACTAACCTGTGGTGTGATTTCCTGTTGAACTGAGCTTACGAAGAAGTGAAACACTGGTGAAAATGTTGTCAAATAAAAAATGTTACTGTCTAGGATGTGCTTCTGTATGTGCCTCAGTAAACTAAAGGACAAGTGATTCACTGACACTGCATTCTTTATGTTTAGTATTTGGGTTTTTACTCTAATATGGCTGAAACTAGTTAATGTAGCCCAGACGTGTTGTGTACCACACCAAAACTTAAACAGCCAAACCAAATGGGTTTTCCTCTGATAAATTGTTTGTGCCCTTGATGACCCAAATAAGGAAACATGCATTCATCTAAGCAGAAATATGTTTTATTTGTGATAAATTTTATACATCTCTCATTGAGTGTGCTTATAAGAGATTACAGCTTGGAAAACTTGTACCTTGAGTCCAAACTTGCATTGTTAGCAGCGTTCAAATTAGAAAATATAGTTTCAAAGTGGTCACGTCTCATGGCAGTATTAACAAGTACATTATGCATGTTTGTTTTTTGTTCCCAGAACATACGTGTTCTAGGAACTGAGACATAATCACTCAGAAAAATGATTTCCAGAAAACATTTGAATTCAGAGTTAATTAAGCTAAGATTTACCCCCTTCGTTACATCATGTTGGAATAAGTAAAACAGTGAGTTCAATGACCTTGTCATCAAGAAAAAGTTCAAGAACTTCTGTGTGATTTCACATTTTGGTAAGGAAATCATTGGTGGTTCTATAACTCTGCTTGCTCCAGGCTGTGTGGTTAGGTCAGCTTTTTTTTCATTTGTTAGTAAGTTTCATCACTTTCTTTTTCTTTGATGGAGGGGGTTGTTGCTCAGTAGATGTGGATGGAACTTCAACATCAAGAGTGTCATCTTCAGGTGTGTATGAGGGATCATCTGAGTCAGACTCAGCCTTAAAGCCACCTTGCGTAAGATATGCAGGTGTGTGCAACAAAGAACCTGGCAGATTATTTATTGTTCCACCTTCTTTATCTCCTGAATCCTCAACAGAAACAGGTGTTGTAGCATTTTCAGCAGTTGTATCACTGTAACACTTGCTTCCATACTGTCATCTGTCTCTACCAGGTCAGTTACTTCATGTAAACTTAGAGCTTAGCTTTACCCACTAAGTGTAAGTCTTAGTGGCAAGGGCCTTGCCTAGTGTTCTAAAACTGGAGCATGCGAGTTGTTAAACCTGTAACGAATACAACAATAATAACTTTGGTATTTGCTTTTTACAGCACAATGGCATAACTAGTAGAGAAGTAATAGAAAAAAATTACTAATATATGATATAGTAAAGTTGTATTTACCTGTCTTTGGATGATTCTTCAAAAATTTTTCAAAAATTCACATTACTTTTTGACAGGGTCTCAGCACACCAGTATCTTCAGCAGTGACTAACTTAGTGTATCATGTGATAACATGTACCCTCAGGAGGCAGACGTGTGAAAAATCAGACCTCAATGATGACCTTGAGCAGTAGGATATAGATAATTTCCATATCATTACCATTACAGTACTAGAGTATGAGCATAAATACTTCCTTGGCTTTGCAGAAACTTTTTAAATTTAACAGTCACATGCCAATGGTGGGGGTAGGAATAAGCGAAAACAAATGCTCTCAGACCTCCCCTATTCCCGCCATTGGTATGTGAAGGGTAATCAGATCCCATTTGTTAATTTTCGTTGCTGTTACTAGCTTTTGGGGCTTTGTTATCAATTATTTGCCTAGGCCTATAAGAGTTGTTCAACATTTTCTTCTAGAATTCTTACAGTTTCATTCCTTAAGTTTAAGTCTTTTATTCTTCATGAATTAACTTTTGTGAGGGATGAGAGAGGTGTGGATTCTGTTTCCATCTTCTGCATGTGGCTATTCAGTTTTCCCAGCACCATTTATTAAATAGAGATTCTTTTCCCCAGTGTATGTTGCTGTGTGGTTTGTCAAAGATCAGATGGCAGTATAAGGATGGTTTTATATCTGGGTTTTCTGTTCTGTTCTATTTATTGATCTATGTCTTTGTTCTTGTGCCAGTACCAAGTTGTTTTGGTTACTATAGCCTTGTAGTATAGCTCAAGTCTGGTAAAGTGATGTGATCAGCTTTGTCCCTTTTACTTAAGGTTGTTTTGGCTATTTGGACTCTATTCTGGTTCCACATGAACCATAGAATTATTTTTTCTATATCCACAAAAAATGACATTGTATTTAATGAGGATTGTGTTGAATCAGTAGATCACTTGGGTAGTCTAGACATTTTAACAATGTTGGTTCTGTCAACCCATGAGCATTTGTTTACATCCTTTATGATTTCCTTTCTCAGTAACTAGTAGCTCTTCCTGTAGAGGTCTTTTACTTCCTTGCTTAAATATACTCCTAGGTGTTTTATTTTCTTTGTTGCTATTGTGAAAGGTATTGAATCTTGATTCTCAGCTTGACTGTTCAATACTTTTTTGCTTACTTTTTCAAAAGTAAAATAGAAAATTGATTTTAAACAATTACATAAAAGTAGGCAAAAGACGCAAACAAGTTTTTCAAAGAGAGATATAGAGATAGTCTACAGATATGTGAAAAAGTGCTTCACATCATGAATCATCAGGGAAATACAGATTCATTATACAACATGGACTACCTTACTTATATCAGAATGGTGATTATTAAAAAAAAAAACAGAACGTAATAGATGCTGGCATAAATGCAGAGAGAAAGGAATACTTATACACTATTGGTAGGACTGCAAATTATCAACCTCTGTGGAAAACAGTATGGCAGTTCTGCAAAGAAACAGATGTATAAGTGAAGTATCTCAGGAATGGAAAACCAAACACTATATGTTATCACTCATAAGTGGAAGCTAAACTATGGGTACACACAGGCACAAAGAGATATACGGGAAAAGGACATTGGAAAGCAAGAAGGGAGGATGTGGGAGGGGAGGTTTGGGTGAAAAACTCATTTATGGGGTACAGTGAACACTGTTCTTGTGATAAACACATTGGAGCCATGACTCAAGCATTATATTCAGTATCCATGTGACAAAAACATTTGTACCCCCTTATTGTTTTGAAATTTAAAAAAAAAAAGATCTCTTGGACAAAGTGTATGTTTGGAGCTTTACAAGATTTTAAAAACATGTGAACTGAACCATATAAAGGTTTGTTATTATAAAATGCTATATTTAACTTTTTTCTCCTGAGGGATATTCTCTTATATTTAATTAAATATTATGCTTATTTTTATTTCATTGTATATTCAAAATTATATCAAAATTTTTATGTAACTTAATAATTGCTAATAGTAATTTTCCTCATTACAGTACTGTGTTCATTACTAGTATTATTTTCATTTTGTTTTTATCATTAATCATAATATTCTCATATTTCATATGTTGCAGATAGCACAATTTTGAGTGAAATAAAAAAGTAGCAATATTTGAGATAAAAATATTCTGGTAAAAATTAAACTCTAATAAAGAGCTTCTAATTGACTTTATTTAGAGGGGGGGCATTAGGGTAGTGATGAAATGAGACTTACTTCACTTTTTTTTAGTCTATTACAGTTTAGATAAGGGAGACTTATAAATGTGCCTACAAGTACTGTGATAGACTTAAAAAAAAGTAAAGCCATCCTCTGGCCTCAGCCTCCTGAGTACCTAGTATTTTAAAAATTTTTTTATAGTGATGATATCTCTTCTTGTTACCCAGGGCTTATCTTGAACTCCTGGTCTAAAGCCATCTTTCTATCTTTGCCTCCTAAAGTACAGGGATTACAGGCATGAGCCACCACACTTAGCCTGAAAAAGTTTATTTGATATCATGAAAACATACGTTATTGCACATAGGATAAATATAATTTCCATATTGTATTACTGGATGTTAACAAAGGCTTTTATTTTTGCTTAACTCAAGTTTCATAAGATTCGTCATAATTGAGCATGTTAATGTACTTCCCTCAAATGAAGCATACTTTCCTGATCTTTAATTACAGAGCTTGATAAAATGAACCCCACATAAGATGAACTTTGTTTTTCCTACGTGATCAAATTTTATCCAGTTTTCTGGTACTAAAAAACTATCCTTTTCCCTTTTTAAATATTTGTTCCCAGTGCCCAAACTCTAATTTAACCTTTGTGAGATGATTAAAATGGTACTTTAAGTACTAAAAATCAGAAATACTACTGAACAGAATTCTAGTTGTTAAAAATGCCAGATAAACTGTATTTTTATTACAGATATTTCAACTTATTACTTGTAATTGAGTTCTGCTAAGACTTAAGATCCTGAAAAATTCCAGGGTTTTCTTATGTGCATAGTCCTTTAGGGTATTATAAATTTGCTTATGTTTGAATTGTGTTGTTTTTAAAAGTATTTAAAACTATCTGACTAATATTTGTTATGGTTTAAGAGCCTAACTTCTTTAAAAAGTCATGTTGATGAGTCACTCATTTGTGCAAAGACAACCTGGGGTTGTAAATTTTACAAAGCTGGGAAAAGCTGGTCCATTAGGAAATGCACCTCAGCTGCTTTGTGAAGAGGTTTGACCCAAAGAGAGGTTTTTGTTTAAGAAGATTAACCCAGAAAAGAACCGTACCACATTTTAGGGATGTGGAAGCTTGAGACTAAGTTGAATTCAAAACATCATGACTCTTAGCAAATTGCTGGTGAGTAAACTTACATCAAGTGGTTTCTGGGCACCCAGTCTTGATTATATACAACTGAAAATAGTCTAAACTACAGCATGTCAAAATAGTGTAATCATAGTCAAAAGAAGATTTGCACAATAGTTTTTGAACTATTGGGCTTTTAAAAAAATTCATTTGAGAATGAAAATGATTTACCAATTTAAATATAGAAAAGTGTACATGGTAAGGAGTTTTTACCCTTTGAATTATGTTTTCTGGTCAGTATTATTTCTTTGTTGTTAAGATCTAGAAGGAGTGGCTTAACCTGAAACTTTACTGCCCCATTTTAAATGTAAAAGAAATCTAGCTCTCTGATAGGAATCTTCATAAGGAAATTGTGGAGTTGCCTTTAATAAGTACTTAATAATCTCTGTGGAACACTTTGCTTTTGTTTATGTCTAATTGGAGGGGAGGATGGAGATAGTCCACAGATCTGAATTTCTAGAATGTTTTGCTATCATTTAATCTTAATATGGTAATGTAGTATTTGAAGACTTTTTTGGGTGTCTGTATTCATTGCACATTGTTGTGGTGTAGATGTTACTTTGACTCTGTCTGGACAACCTTGGCTTTAGGAATATTAGGGAAGGAATGCTATTAAAAGCATCTTGCTCCCAGCTGTGTGTTTATGTATGGCCTAATTAGGAGTAACATTTAAAATAATCTAGGAATTTGTCATTTAGAAAGTTTAATCTTAAATTAATGCCTATCATGTTGACAAACATGGAGCTTAGCTAGGTTCATTTTCAGAGAGAGCATTTTTGTAGTACTGAGTGCAAAGGATAATGTATTTCAGAGTGAAGGTAAGTGAGAGGAAATCAATTTCTGAGCTCCATGAGTTACAATTTCAATGTTATTAGCCAACGACCCTTGGGTATAAGGGACATGAACTTGATAACAAATTTCCAAGGTATTCTAATGATACAGAGGTAAAGGAGGTAAAGGAATTTAATTTGCCACATGGATTTTGATTTACATTTCTCAGAGGTAAGTATACATGAAGACATTGTGGTGTTGTATATAGGATTTGGATTGTGGAGTATCACAACCTGAGTTTAAATATCATTTATTAACTGTGTGGTATTAAATTAGTTTTCATAAATAACATCTACGTTTCTTTATCTCTGCAAGTGGGAATGGTGGTAATAATAATATTTCTTTTCTGAGAGCTGTGTGGGAATTAAATTATATGTTTCTAAAGCAAACAATCCAGAGTCTAGGATATTCTCCTTCCACTCTCACCCTAACCCCAACTATCGTGGGCTAAGAAATTATTCTCATTAGCCATTGCTCAGAAAGCAGTTAAAATTGTAAAAGCTTGTTTATTTGCAGTCTCTACTTGAGAGTATTTCTGAATATTTCAATAAAAGGTAGTTAGTATTTCAATAAATATTTAGGTTACAATGTTGAAAAGCAGCAACAGTTAGGTAACCAATTTTCAGGGAATTTTTTCTTTCCAACTGATGCTCTGGGAGACAGCCAGAATTCACTCATTTAGGCAATGAGTGATCTGGTGGGAAGAATGGGAAAGGTGTTCTGCCAAAAGTAAGATTACTAGACTTTTTCAAGGATTCAGCAAGCTTTTATGAAATTCATCCTTGTAGAAGTGTGGTAGTTAACCATGATATTATTATTATCTCTTTCTTCTGTTAACTTGGATAGGAGAATTAACTGTGAAGATAATCACAAAGGACTTTAAGAATAATCTCTTAATAAGGTTGACTTTGGCATTTTTCTTTTTCTTCCGAATGTCTTAAGGGCTAGCTAACTTATTTGGGGTTCCACCTTAGAGAACTAGTTGTTGTAGAGCTTTTGCTTAATTTCTACTATCCAAAATAGGAAACATTATCTTTTAGATTTAAATTTTTTTAAAGAATACATTTAAACAATTATCCTGAGTAGCAAAAAAGTGACATTAACAATATAAATTAAATCACTGCTGTTTTATTGAGTTGGCAAACTGAAATATTGGCATATATTTGTTTTATTGGAGTGTTAGTTGGAAACTACTAAACAAATAACTTCTAGGTACACCCCCAAAATTCAGTTGGTTTATTTATGTCTATGAATAGCTCAACTTGAGATATTATGTGAATCATAGAAGCCACAGCTTGGCAACTTTTTAAAGATAGTATTCTATTGGAGGTATGTCTAGCTTTGAAATATTTAGAACTGAGAAGACTTTCTAAAATAAAATCTCATATACAGGTGGGATTATGGTAAGATCTATTTTCTAAACTTTAGTTAGTGAATTCAGATTATTTAATGCTATGAAAGTTAGCAAAATTAAAATTGGTATCATTTGTTTATTTCTTTCTTCATCTCCAGCATACCTTTATTAGGGGTGCAAGATACTAAGGCAGGGATTGGGAATGTAGTTTGCAGCTTTTTCACCTAATAAACCTTTTAAAACCCTTTCCCCAGTTTTGTATCTTCCGTGGTACAAATTACCTTCCTAACACCTAGGTTAGAAATGTTTGAAATTTACTAAACTTATTTCTCTTCTTCAATTTCTTTAGCTACTACCATTTCTCACAGGTTCTTTTGACTCTTAGTCCTCCATTTCTACAGCCACAGTGCTAGTCTGGTTTATAGTCCTGTATAGGTTTATACCTCCCTTAGAGTAATCTTTCTCACTAAGTACCTGACAATTTGTTCAGCCATTTTTCTGTGCTGCTCTTGATTAGCAAGCTTGTTCAGTTTAAATTATCTCTATTTTTTTGTAAGGAGTTAATAGACAGATCAATCAATGAAGAAATGGTAGTTTGGTAGGAAAGTAAAAGTGATGGAATTTGATAAGCCAAAAGAAAAAAATATGTCTAAATAATCAAGCCCTATCTAGAGCTCGTTTATCTCTGTTCTCTGTCTCTGGTTGTAATTAGTATTGTTCCCTTTTGTATTCTGAGAACCAAAGCTTTCATTATTCAGTTTACTCCGATATTCCTTTTCTACTTTTCATTGGCTTTCTTGCAGTGCAGACAACTGTAGTTCAAGTTTTTCTTTTTGTATAGTTTGAACTATATAGGTTACAGGGTTTATTAGATGAAATGTGATGAACTATATAGGTTACAATGTTTATTAGATGAAATGTGAGAGGCAGGTGATATTATAAAAAGGCAATAGAAAGTCTGAAACAAATGTAATAACATAAGGAATAGTTAATGAGATGCAGAATAATTTAATAAGTCTGGAACTGAGAATTTAGAATGTAAAACACAATTATGGGCAGTGCTTAGAGTTTCCAGCTTGTTTAGTCTGAGATAATTTCTTCAAAAATCTTATTTTTATCTTAGTTACAGGGACATACTTAAAAGTAGGGAGTCCTTTTATTAAAAATATGTTTATACTTTCATTGTACTGTGAAGGAAGTCTTTTTTTTTTTAAAAAATCCCATTCTTTATGTTTGTCACAGGAAATAAATAAAGACTAATGTAAGTAAGGGAATTTTTTATCTAGCAAGCACTCAGTATTTGTTATTGTTACTAATGTTCATTTCCAAGAAACTTTTCTTACCTTTTGCTTTCTTTTCAATAGTGTGGTTCTGATGTAAGTCATGGGTTAAAATATATAAATATATATAAATATGTAAAATTTATTTATTGAGTTTTTAATCAGTGAACTAAATTCTGTATTAAGAAAAATCAAATTGAGTGGAGGCATTTTATGTGTAGTTAAAACTACTTTTGTTTAATCATTCTTTCTTTTGAAAGGAATGTTGATAGTGATTGTTCAAAAAATATTTGAAAAAAAAATTGTTATTTTATTTATTTATTTATTTTTGAGACAGAGTCTTACTCTGTCACCCTGGGTAGGGTGCTGTGGCATCATCATGGCTCACAGCAGCTTTAAACTTTTGGGCTCAGGCAATCCTCTTGCCTCAGCCTCCTCGGTAGCAGGGACTACAGGTGCTTTCTACCAAGCCTGGCTGGATTTTATTTTTCTTTTCCTATTTTTGGTAGAGATGGGGTCTAACTTTTGCTCAGGCTGGTCTCAAACTCTTTTTTTTTTTTAAATTTTATTGAATGGTAACTATGTACATTAATGCACTTCTGGGGTACTGTGGGGTTTTCGCATGCAATCCGAAATATTTCCATCAAACTGATCAACATAGCCTTCATGTCTTTTTCTCAGTTATAGTTTTAAAACATTCTGATTCTACTCTTAGAGAGTTTCACTTGTACCCCTGTAAGAAATACCTCAAAAATGGTCCCTCCAATCCCCCTCCCTCCACCCATTCCCTCTCCCTTCTCCCTCCCCTCTCCCCACATTCTTAGGCTATTTGGTTATAGCTTTCATATAAAAGGGACAAATTAGTTTCATAATAAAGGTGTGTACATTGGATACTTTTTCCTCCATTCTTGTGATACTTTGCTCAGAAGAACATTCTCCAGCTCCATCCATGTGAACATGAAGGACGTAAAGTCTCATTGACCAGTTTTTAATGACATCTGTCTGACATTTATTCTATGAGACTTTTAACCTTCCTGTATCTCAAAACAGTAGATGTATTATAAATACAGTCATTCTTGGGCGTGTGCGCTCACAATGATGCTTTTCAGTTGTAAAGCGAGTAGCCCTGGTAGCCCCCAGGAAGCCAACTTCCATTTGTTTTTTCATTCCTTAACTCAGGAAACTTTTATTAGAACGTCTACTCCTGCAAACGCAGTAGTGAAATAAGTAGATGGGAATCTCTGCCCTCCATGGAACTCACCGTGTAGTGGCTGGAGATAGAAAATAATAATTAATTACGCATTTTGAAAGAGGGCTCAACATAGAACTTTATCAACTATAAGATGAAGAACAGGAGAAGGAGTGTGCAAGGAGAGACTACAGTCATTGGCCTGGAGAGGCAGCTGTCACTGACTGGTAGGAGGAAAATTATGGAAAAGCAAGTCGGATGTTACTTTACAAGCATTGATTTAGAAATCAAATTCACTATTTCGAGAGCATAGTCCTGTGAGCCATCAGCCAGGCAGTGCGTTCGGAGCTGCGGACCTGGACCCGTCAGCAGGTGAGTGGGTGCACTGAGAGAGGGCTGTGCGTTCAGAGCGTGTGCCCCGGGACACCATGACCTCTAGAATTGGAGAGGTAAAGAACTAGCAAAAAGTAATTGAGAGAAGCCAGTAAGGCGACAGAAAGTCAAAGAGACTGTTGTATCCTGGAAACCAAGCCGAGGCGTGTTCCCTGAGGAGGACGTGGTGATCCGTAAAGGCCACAGCTTGTGTAAGGAAACGGCAAACCGGTCACATCCACGGACTGAGGCCGGTGAAGACTGGGAGCAAGGCCGCTCAGAGGCCGTGGAGGGCAGAGCACTGGGGAAGGAACAGAGAACTCTCTTGGGGATAGTAATTTTCTTGAGAATAAGTGTAAAGAAATGGGTTGACACCTGCAGTGGGATACAGAGTCAGAAGAGTTTCTGTTGGTGGAAGATTTGAACACATGTGTGTCCTGACTCAGATGGTGTGGGAGAGGGAGGTATGGTGCAGGAGACGGGCTGCACCCAGGAGGACAGTTCAGCTCACAGGGCAGGGCTCTCTCACACGAGTGAGTGTGGAATGGAACTTACAGGGATGCCGCCTGTCCCTGCCCCAGAACGACAGAGACCTGAGCATAAGGAAACATGTAGGTGAGCGGTGGGGACAGCAGGAGGCTGACTGTCTCCTGTGGTCAGAGCCGCAGCAGAGCCCTGGCTATGCTCCTCCCAGTGCCAGCGCCTTCCAGCCATGCAGAGCTTGAGGCTGTGCCTGGAACTCTTCTCAGGTGGCCCCCGACATCCCTTCCTCTTCCTCACCTTTGGAAGATGGCCCTGCCGTTTCCGAGGCCCTGCTCCTGCTCTGTGGGTGGAGCGTCCTCAGAGTTTCAGCCTGTCGATGTTGCTCACAGCTCTGTGGAGGGGCTCTCTGCACAGTGAGGCACTAAGGGAAGTTCTGAAAAGAAAGGGGGTTTATTCCCCCTGTCTCTGTACACTTCTTCTAATTGTGAGAGGTGCATCTGTCCACCAGGGCAGCCTCAAGGCAGGAGGAGAACTTTCCCCAGGCTCTCGGGCGGCCCCGACGGGCCAACTCTCCAGCCTTCTGCTTCGAGAACACTGTTCTTGGGGTGTTTTCTGTTCTTCCCTTCCCTGCTTTAGCTGTCCTGCACCTGAATCCAAATTGGAGCTAAAGGAAAGAAGCAAAGCAAGACAGAGCAGAGGAGAGGGCGTCCCGGCGGCCACACTGCTGGCTCCTGGGTCATTCTGTTGCTTCCCTGATCTGCTCCCTGTCGCTTTTCCCGTATTGAATTTGCTTTTGTATTTTGTCCTTGGAGTTCAGCTGCACTTCGAGGCATCCATAGTTTGCAGGGGACTTACTCTGTTTTGAGAAGAACCAGAAACTTGAATCCTTTATTTCTGAAGTAACATTTAGTGTTTTTGGATTATCTCACAAATCCACATCAATGAATCATTGAAATTATGTCTGAATATTTAATGCTACCTTGCTTCTAAGGAAAACTCATGAAATATATTAACAACAAGATAAGAGGAAATTTCATTTTCAGTTTTTCTGACATCAACAATGTGATCATTTGCCAAATAACCAACATAATTTTTGTTTACACTTGAAATTTGTGTCTCTGACTGTGAAGAACAAATGATTGATCAATCCTGGTGTGTCTGAGTATGGAGTGTCTTGAGTGGGAAGAACCCTCAGTGGGAAGGAACTCACTGTGTCTCCCGCTGCTGTCTCAGGGGCTGCACACGTGAGCAGAGTTCGTCTGGTAAAGGTAGGAAGGTTCAGTGTTACATAAGAAGGTTCAATGTTACGCTATATCTTGTATTATTTATCATAGTTGTCTTGGAGGAAAAAATATCCCTATGATCCCAGATTAGGCATTTGGAAAAAATAAAAATCCAACTTTGAGAAATAAGTCCACAATAGAAAAGAAGCATTTTTTTAAAAAGGAGATTGTAAAGACATGCCCAAGGCTAACTTCTAGCTCACTGACAGGGTGACGTGCAAACTCTGCACGGTTCCTGATGTATTGGCCGGAAACCACGTAGACACCAGAATAAAAAGATGGGTGGACCTCACACCTGCCTTTGAGAAGCTTGTCCAGCTCATCATCACAGTCCCAGCCATGCGGTGAGTGGCGAGTGGAGGGGTAGGGTCACAGAGGGGAGTTCCATCGCTCTCACTTTCAAGGGGATGGAGTGCAATGAAGGTATTATTTATCTTTTCATCATCAAGATACCTCATTTCAAATGTCTTTGCAAAAGTAAATTATTAAAAACTTGAACTCCGGTGGAGCCAAGCCACCTGCAGTGTTTTCTGCAGGCCTCTAGCTTCCAGTCCTAACAAGAATATCCTGGAAGAGGGGTCTTCCGTGCTGTCTGCACCGTGGTTTAAATGTTCTCACCTTTGTGGAGGTGGGTCATTGTTAGGATATGCGTGATTCCTCCTAATTTTGAATTGTAATAATAAAATAATCGCGTTGCATTTTCCACTGTGAAGCTCCCTGTTTGAACATAAGAACCAGCATGGGAGGTTTCCAGCTGTAACCAAGGAAACTCAATTAGCCTTTACCTTTCATTTTTCAAGTCGTTAAGGTTGGTGTGATGAAAAGGTCAGCGCAAGCCTTCCCAGCGACGGGGCCTGTCTTCTGCTTTTTCCAGCTTCATGGAATCCACAGTTGGCTGTTTCTTAGGAACCCTGTATTTTGTGGATCAGAGCAAGCAAAGAGGAAAAGAAAAATGAGAAAAGCCATTAGAATTTCACGGGTCCCCGGCTGTAACATTGACTTATTTAGGCAACCAGGAGTTTCACCAAATTTGCTTGGTCAGACGCCTCTTGCACCCCTTCTCCTGTCTCTGTTCCTGCTATGGCCAGCACCACATGGCTGGGGGTGTAACCTGCAACTGCAGCCCCCACTCCCGGGCTGAGGACTGGTGACCAGCCTGTGGCTTGTTGGGACCTGGGCCAAGCAGCAGGAGGTGGGGAGCAGGGGGCCAGCGGAGCTTCCTCTGTATTTACAGCTGCTCCCTCGCTCCCGTCACCCCCCTTGCTCCCATCACCCCCCTGAGCTCCCATCACCCCCCTGAGCTCCCGTCACCCCCTGAGCTCCACCTCCTGCCACATCAGCAGCAGCTCCAGATTCTCACAGGAGCCCGAGCCCTACCGTAGACTGTGTGTGAGAGGGATCCACGCCGCGCGCTTCTTATGAGAACCAACGTCTGAGGATCCAGGGGGCCTGAGCAGTGATGCTGGCGCTGGGGCCGTCTAGTTGCAGGAAAACAAACTCAGGGCTCCTAGTGATTCTGCATTATGATGGCTTATGTAATTATTTCATTATATACTGCAGTGTAAAAATAATAGAAATAAAATACACAATAAATGTAATGTGCTTGAATCATTCTGAAACTGCCCTCAACTCCTGATCCATGAAAAAAATTACCTTCCATGAAACTGGTGCCTGGTGCCGCAAGGGGTGGGGAGTGCTGACCTACAGCCCTGGCTGCTGCCTCCCCTGCCAGGTGTGGTAACACTCACAGCTTTTCTGGATGTGCCTGAGGACCAGTTTCAGCCGGATGCCTTGGGCAGCAGCATGCAGAACCGGGCAGATGGCTCCTTGCAGGAACTCAGAGGGGTCTGTGAGTTGCAGACAGGCCCCTGCAGACGCCTGTAGTGACCCTTGCTCCTTGCAGAGGGCATCGCTCCTCATGGACCCGGGCGCCCTCTTTCCACCTGTGCTGCTTTCCTGACCCTGGTCTCTCGCTCTGCAGCGCCTGAGCCCAGCGTGTGCCTTGGGTCTTTGTTGTTGCTCTCTCTGCCCATCCAGCATTTCCTCATGGACCTGCCACCACACAAGTAAAGCCTTTGCTCAGTGTGACTTCCCCAGGACAATTCTGTTGCTCATTAGAATCAATCATAGGTGACCGATTTCTGCAACCTCAGAAGGCCACGTGTACCGTGGTGACAGGCAGAAACCTCGTGATGAGCGTTCAGCAGTGACGTCAAGGCTGGTGGCAGCGCCCTGTTGGAATGCTGGACGTTTGAAGCGTCCTGACCTTTTAACAATGTTGTAATTTCCTGCAATGGCCTCATGAGGCTCTCTGTGTCTCTCACACATCTCGACAGGACTGGGTGTGTCCAGCTGCTTTCTCTGGGACAAAGCAGTACATTATACGCCAAGGGGGCTTCTGCCATGGATGGAGTTTGGCCCAGGTCCGTCACCCTGCTGGATGGCACCTTCTATGTGGAGGAGCCTGGTGCCAGCAGGCAATAAGGGCTCCAAAGGAAAGAGACCAGGTATCCCAGAGTTAAGCAGAGGACACTAAGGGTGAGGGATGGCCACTCAGGAGCCCCTACAGGCATTGTGAGGGTGCAGACAAGCATCCAGCAGCCTCTCTGAGGTGTGTGCATGGGTGCACTGGGCTCCGATGGGAGATGGGGGGTGCTAGGGAAGCCCCTGGTCCTGACTGAGGTTTCTGTGGCTGGGGCAGAGGTTACACCTAGGAGAGGAGTTGTCCAAAGCTCTGTGGAAGGCAGAGGACTCTGCCACTGCTGATGTCCATGGAGGCCTGCTGTTGCTGGACTTTTAAAGAGGGGTTTACACATTTTATTTAATCCTCAGAACAGAGCCGTGTGCTGGGCATGCTGTCACAAACCAGGTTTATGGGGGAACCCTGAGGGACGGGACCATCCAGCAGGTGACCTCGTGCTGCTCTGTGGCTGTGTCAGAGCTGGGGGCTGCAACAGGTGTTTGGCTCCAGAAGAGGGGAGGCCCCCACCCTTCTTTTTTTCATGAAATAGTCCCGTTTTTAACCAGGGGTTAACTTAATGAAGGAACAGAAGCAACAGAGATTCTCACTAGTCCCAGTCAGTAGGATCAGGGCAAAAACCACAACAGGGACACAAAGAAAAAGTTAAATCCGAACAAAGCAATTGAGAAAACGATTTTTCAATTTTTTGTTTCTTTTTTTTCTTTTTTAGAGACAGAGTCTTACTATGTTGCCCTCCATAGAGTGCTATGACATCACAGCTCACAGCAATCTCAAACTCTTTGGGTCTTAAGAGATTCTCTTGCTTCAGCCCCCCAAGTAGCTGGGACTACAGTCACCTACCACAACGCCCAGCTATATATATATATATTTTTTTGGCTGTAGTTGTCATCGCTGTTTGGCAGGCCTGGGCTGGGCTTGAACCTGCCACCTCTGGTGTATGTGGCTGGTGCCCTCGCTGCTTGAGTTACAGGCACTGAGTGGATTTTTCAATTTTTTCTACTTTTTAGAAAGGTGGTTTGTATTTGATATGAGAATTATCTTCAAACTGTCAGTTATGCTACGACGATGATTCCCAGGAGTGAGATTTTGCACACTGCCTCCTGAGGACAGAGGCTCCAGGCTGATGAACCTTCCTCATCTGTGGCTTTGCCAGACAAACCAAGTCCTATAATTCTTTGCCCATTCTGAAATACAACAGCTGGCACAGAGAGTCCTGTTTTATAGAGTCTCTACATACCGGTTAGAAAGAAAGAATCTGTCCCCTTTATACTGTGACAAGAGCTTTTGAAGGGACAGGTACAGGGACGGGGGCATTGTGCCCTTCTGGGTAAGAAACACACAGCCTTTCTCCCTGAGTTGCTGGCTTCAAACCGAGAGACGGAGATGTCGACAGCAGTCACTGTCATCACGAAAACCAACTTCATCCCAACTTACTCTGTGTAAAGACTCTCTTGGATGACTATTTTTCATTTAATTAGCTCTTGAAGCAATGTTAAGATTTAAAAGGTCCCTTTTTTTGATGAGAAAGAGACTCCAGAAATGGAGAAGAAGTGGGAAGTGGCCCATATCTCCAGTAAAAGCTGCTGGAGAGCCGGCCCCGTGGGCTCAGTGAGGGGGAAATGGGCTGCCGGTGGGGAGGACAGGTGTAGGCAGAGCAGAGCATGGCTGGGGCTGCAGCACTTGGCCACCAGGTGTGCCACACCTAAGACCCTGTTGCCGAAAGCTCACCAGAGGGTGCAGAACCCAGATTGGTGCAGGAGAGGAAAAGGAGAGAAGTAAGGATCTTATATTTTTTCTAAAAAATTTGGGTCTGTATTATCCAGCTGAAGATGGTTTCTCTTCCCGTAACACCTGTGATTGCCCTCCTCACTGACCATTACAGCCCTTTCACCAAAACCCACAAACATAAAAGGAATCATCACCCAGTTTCCTATAAACATTTACGGGAAACTTGTTCCTCTATTTCACTTCCCTCTTACTGCCCCTTCCTGAGCGCCGCCTCTCACGGCTCTCCGTCCTCATGCGGCTTCTCTGCTTGTTACCCTGTAATTCGCATGACCTTAGGAAAGGTTGCTCTTTAAAAACATTTTCCCTCCGGAGTTGAAGATGAGCAAGAACCTCGGTTGCTTCTGTAGCCTGAGCCTCCCGGCTCCTGCAGAAAGATCTCAGTGTTCTGACACTTCTACTTCGTTCTTCCAGCTTTAGTGACCACCAAGGAGCCCGCGGGAATGTTCTCGGCTCCTACCGGGGGAAGTGCTGAGACTGGAGGGGAGGCCATCACAGAAGAAAGAGAATCTCAAAACCCTGTGCTTCTAAGTTTCTCAGATTCCTGCAGTTTTGCCAGGAGTCTGCCTTGAGTCGGTCCGGCTAACCACAGGACGGAGCAGACACGGGCATTTCCCTACCAGCAGCCTGGCCAAGGTTCTGGGAGGCATGGTGCCCAGCGCTGGTGGCTGACAACCCCTGGAAGCTGGAAGTCACGAGGCTGCACCCCCCCAGGGAGGTTTGTTCTCACCATTTCTGACATTGTTACATGCAGATAAAATCATACACAATACACTGGGATAAGCAGGAGGAGACTGAAGGGTGCCTATATGATACTTGGCAAAAATAAGTCCCATTAAAATTATGATATTAAAATAAAATACAATGTTTTGCACAAAATGCTAAATTTCAGAGTATGTACAAGACTTTTAAATAAAACACTATATTAATCTAGAAACCTGAACTTGTTTCCATAAAAACATACAGCTTGAAATACTACTGGTATCTTTAACAAGCCCATTTGAAATGTCTGATCCACACTTAAGGACCTTCAGAGTTACCACGGGGAAGTTTTGGCCAAACAAGTGGGTATGAAACTTTGTTTTAGAAAGAGAGAAGATTTATGCAACATTCAAAATCTTTCACTGGCAAATGTAACATTGGCAGTATCGTGACATTGGGGGTAGTTTTAGTATTCAGTTAAACTTCTACAAAGCAAATATTTCAGCCTAACGCTGAAGCTGTAATCTTCAAAACACATAAACGAATAGAAACTACGCCTCTGATGGCCATCTGCAGCCCTTCCCCAGTGTATCTCCAATTATCTTCAGTGTGTAGAGCTACTTATAAGCCCCAAGGAACAATTTGGGGAAACACAATCCTCACAGTTCTTCATGCCCATGCTCCTTCTCATATTTCTTGATGCTTGAAAGTCAGTTCTGCTGGGTGGGAAACTGCCCCATGCTATCTCTCCTCGAGCATCTTCATGTGCGGCTGTGCTGTCTTTTGAGATAAGGCATTACTGTCGAGAGTCTGATGTTAATATGGTTTGTTTTCCACCACTAGTGACAGGACAAGGTTGGTGTTGGTGAAAGCGTTGTCCCCTGAGACCTCTGTATACTTGCTGTAGGACAGATGTGTGACGATCTTGACACAATGTATGAGGCTTTTCCAGACAGTTACCTCTGCTTCTGACATTTGATAGAATTGTTTAGATACAATGTATTCGTGAAGTTTTTAAAAACATTCAAATAACTACTGTCTGGGGGAAATAAACACATTTTATGGAAGAATCTTACTGAAACTTTTTTTTAATGGAAGTCTTTTGTTTATATAATTTAGATATATACTTTCTTCATAGGACATTAATTCAAATAGCATTTAGAGGCAACATTTAAAACTGAAAACAAAAATAAAGCTTTTAAATTAAATCATTGCAAGTATGCAATTTGAAATTACATTAAACCTCACGTTTTTACATTAAAAAATTGTGCTGTCAAGGAGGCTGTCTTTCCTTTATTTGAAGACTTATTTTTATTAAACTAGACATTTCCTTTAAAAAGGAAAATTTACCAAAAAATTCCTTTTGGTAAATACTCATGTGAAAGTGAAGATAGTCTATGAAATTGTTGCCATGACATGTAATTGTTGCCTGAATAAAATACTCAAGGTGAAAATTACTATTTGATTCATTTCAACCCCAATCAAAATGGAATAATAGTGATGGCCACTGAGAAAGGTAAAGGTGTATTTTTTTTGATTTAATATGCTGAGCTGCATAATTACCAAACCACAGCATCAAAGGTGAAGACGATTCATTTTCACAGTTGAGGGGCAGCTCTGAATAGGGCCACAACGTGCATCAAGGCTGCTCCAGTTACCAGCTATGTGTTCACGGGCAAGTTATTCTTTCTGCGTTTGAACTTTCTCATCTGCAGCACGGGCAGAATAACGGGGCCTGTGTCATCGGATCTGTAGCCCTGTATGTGACAGGGCTGGGACCAAGTAAACCTCGCACAAATATTTGTTTTGATAATTGTGATGGTGATGATGACATTGGGGCATCGATGATGAAGGTTTGGTGATGATGATGGTGGTGATGTGGTGATGATGCAGGCAGTGAGATGAGGATGAGGGTAGTGGTGAGAAGTGAGGATGAAATGGTGATGCTGCTGCTTATGATGGTGGTGATGGTGATGATGATGTGATGGTGATGTCACATGATGGCGATGGTGATGTCACATGATGGCGATGGTGATGTCACGTGATGGTGATGTCACGTGATGGTGATGTCACATGATGGCGATGGTGATGTCACGTGATGGTGATGTCACGTGATGGTGATGTCACATGATGGTGATGGTGATGTCACGTGATGGCGACGATGATGGCGACAGTGATGAAAGTGATGATGATGGTGATGATGTCATGTGATATGATGATAATGGTGATGATGGTGGCCATGACGATGGTGATAGTGATGGTGGTGGTGATGGTGATGTTGATGGTGGTGACAGTGATGATGATGGTGATAGTGGTGATGGTGATAGTGATTAGAGAAGTCCGTGGTCACCTGATGGATTTGCTCCTGTAAGTCAGTTGGTGCTTACTCCTGGCAGCTTGAAAAATCTTTTCTTTTGCCTTGACTTTAGATAGATTAATCACAATGCATCTTGGAGAAGCTCTATTTGAGTTGAGGTGACCAATGGTCTGATATCTCTCTGGAAGGAGTATGTCAGAATCTGGTGATATTTGGGAAATTTTCATTTATAGTATTCTCTAGAATGGCTTCCGTTCCTCTGGGGCATTCTTCTTCCCCGTCTGGGATACCTATAACTTGTATGTTTGAACGCTTCATAGAGTCCCATTATTCTGTCAGTGAACATTCTGGGGTGAACATTTCTCTCTCTTCTGCCTCGTTAACTATCTGCGTTATCTCAAGAGCTTTGTCCTCTATCACTGAGATTCTTTCTTCTGGATGGTCTAATCTGTTGTTGATACTTTCTGTTGCATCTTTAAGTTCTCTAATTGACGGCTTCAGTTCCTTCAGCTCTGCTGTATCCTTTCTATATTCTTTGTATCATTCATCTCTTATTTGATTCTGTTTTTGGTTTTCTTTTTGGTTATTTTCCACTTTCTCAGCAATTTCCTTCATTGTTTTTTGATTGTTTTCCACTTTCTCAGCAATTTACTTCAATTTGACAATGTGAAGGAATGGATCGATATTTGGAATCACAGCCTCTCCCTAGACTTAGCCTGAATGAAATACTGAACAGACCAATTCCAAGCACTGAGATCAAACAAACAATAAAAAAACTTCCCCCAAAAGATGCCCTGATCCAGATGGCTTCACACCAGAATTCTATCAAACCTTCAAAGAGGAGCTTATTCCTATATTGCAGAAATTATTCCAAAAAATTGAGGAGGAAGGAATCTTCCCCAACTCTTTTTTATGAAGCAAACATCACCCTGATTCCAAAACCAGGAAAAGATCCAACTAAAAGGGAGAACTTCAGACTGATTTAACTAATGAATATGGATGCAAAAATTCTCAACAAAATCCTAGCCAATAGGTTACAGCTTATCATCAAAAATGTCATACATCATGATCAAGTAGGTTTCATCCCAGGGATACAAGGCTGGTTTAATATATGTAAATCCATAAACATTATTCGCCATATCAACAGAAGCAAAAACAAAGCCCATATGATCCTCTCAATAGATGCAGAAAAAGCATTAGATAAAATCCAGCATCCTTTTCTAATTAGAACACTGAAGAATACAGGCATAGGTGGCACAATTCTTAAGCTGATTGAAGCTATCTATCACAAACCCACAGCTAATATTTTACTGAATTGAGTTAAACTGAAAGCTTTTCCACTTAGAAATGGAACCAGACAAGGTTGTCCTCTGTTGCCATTGCTATATAACATAGTGCTGGAAGTTCTAGCCAATACAATTAGGCAAGACAAGAAAATAAAGGGCATCCAAATGGGAGCAGAGGAGGTCAAACTCTCCTTCTTTGCTGACGATATGATCTTATACTTAGAGAACCCCAAAGACTCAACCACAAGACTCCTTGAAGTCATCAAAAAATATAATAATGTCTCAGGATATAAAATCAATGTCCACAAGTCAGTAGCCTTTGTATATGCCAATGACAGCCAAGATGAGAGGTTAATTAAGGACACAACTCCCTTCATCATAGCCCCAAAGAAAATGAAATACCTAGGCATATACCTAAAAAAAGAGGTGAAGGACCTCTATAAAGAAAATTATGAAACTCTAAGAACAGAAATAGCAGAGGACTTTAACAAATGGAAGAACATACCATGCTCATGTCTAGGAAGACTCAACATTGTTAAAATGTCTATACTTCCCAGAGCAATCTACTGATTCAATGCCATCCCTATTGAAATACCAACATCCCCTTTTCAAGACTCGGAAAAAATGATTCTGCATTTTGTATGGAACCAGAGAAAACCATGTATAGGTAAGGCAGTTCTTAGTAATAAAAACAAAGCCAGGGGCATCAGCATACCAGATTTTAGGTTGTACTACAAGGCCATAATGATCAAGACAGCATGGTGCTGGCACAAAAATAGACATAGACATTTGGAATCGAATAGAAAACCAGGAAATGAAACCAATAACTTACAACCACCTAATCTTAGATAAACCAAACAAGAATGTACACTGCGGGAAAGACCCCCCTATTTAATAAATGGTGTTGGGAGAACTGGATATCCACATGTAAAAGACTGAAACTGGACCCACACTTTTCTCCACTCACAAAAATTGATTCAAGATAGGTAAAGGACTTAAAGTTAAAGCATGAAATGATAAAAATCCTCAAAGAAAGCATAGGAAAAACACTGGAAGATATTGGCCTGGGGAAAGACTTCATGAGGAAGATTGCCGTGGCAATTGCAACAACCAAAAATGGGATTTAATTAAACTGAAAAGCTTCTGTATAGCTAAGGAGACAACAACCAAAGCAAATAGACAATATACACAATGGGAAAGGATATTTGCATATTTTGAATCAAACAAAAGCTTAGTAACTAGGATCTATAGAGAACTTAAATTAATCTATATGAAGAAAGCAAACAATCCCATATATCAATGGGCAAGAGAGATGAATAGAACTTTCTCTAAAGAAGACAGATGAATGGTTAGCAAAAATATAAAAAAATGCTTATCACCCCTAATTATTAGAGAAATGCAAATTAAAACCACCCTGAGATATCATCTAACTCCAGTAAGAACGGCCCACATCACAAAATCTCAAAACTGCAGATGCTGGTGTGGATATGGAGAGAAAGGAACACTTTTACATTGCCGGTGGGATTGCAAACTAATACAACCTTTTTGGAAGGAAGTATGGAGAAACCTCAAACAACTCAACCTATATCTCCCATTTGGTCCTGCAGTCCCATTACTGGGCATCTATCCAGAAGGAGAAAACAAACTTTCATTATAAAGACACTTGCACTAGACTGTTTATCACAGCTCAATTTACAATTGCCAAAATGTGGAAAGAGCCTAAATGCCCCTCAACCCAGGAATGCATTGGCAAGCTGTGGTCTATGTATATTGAATGCTACTCAGCCATTAAAAAATGTAGATTTTGTGCGTTTATATAACCTGAATGTGGAACACATTATTCTTAGTGAAGCATCACAGGAGTGGGGAATCATGAATCCTATGTATTCAACTTTGATATGAGGACAATTAATGACAATTAATGACTATGGTGAGGGGTGACAGAAGGGGAGAGCAGAAAGAAATAGAAGGAGGGAGGAGGGTAGAGGAAAGGAAAAGAAAAAAAAGAAAAGAAAATAGTGACTAATTCTCACATAAGTTGGCTTTAATTTTGATGGAAGTACATTATTTGAACAATAATTTTTAATTCAACTTGTTAATATGTTGTTTAGGATATTGCATCCTCATTTATAAGTGAAATATGCTTCTAATATCCCTTTATAATAATATATTTTTTCCAATTTTAGTATCAGGCATATCCAGATAAAGTAGAATGAATTTGAAGTATTTCTTCTTTTCCTATTGTCTATAAGATTTGGCATGATCTGTTTTTTTGAAATTATCTTCTATTATTATTTATAAATATTAGTTGTCTATTTAAAAAAATTAAAGTAAATAAAAAAGAATTAAACAGAGAAAAAGGTCATTTTATAAACAGGACACCTGTACTCACAATTGCCGAGACATGGAAACCATCCAAGTGCCCACCAATGTGTGAATGAGTTACTGAAATGTGGTTTTGATTCTACGGAGCATTACTCAGCCATACATAGAATGCCTGTCTAGTAACTTCTGTGACAACCTTAATGGAACTGAGAGACCATTATTTTAAGTGAAAGTCACAGGAATGGAGAAATAAACACATGTACTCAATACTAGGTTGGAACTGATCCACCAGCACATATGGAAGTAAGTCTCAATGAAAGTAAAGTTGTAAGAGGGGGACGGACGGGGCTGGTAAATTCACACATATGGGGTACAGTGTACACTGACTGGGTAGGGGGCACACTTATAACATTGACTTAATTTGTGAAAAAACCAAAATCTATAAACAAAACAGGTATACCCCCTAATATTCTGAAAGAAAAATAAAAAAATAGAGGTTCTAAATGACCTTGAATATGAAGTTTTTATTACAAAAATGGTTCATATGACCATATTTTACTTTTCCTCTGCAGACATTGGTGTCGTATTTTTAGATTTATTTTTATTTTTATTTTTGAGACAGAGTCTCACTTTCTCACCCCAGTAGAGTGCTGTGGCATCACAGCTCACACAGCAACTTCAAAAACTTGGGCTCAAGTGGTTCTTTTGCCTCAGCCTCCCAAGTAGCTGGGACTACAGGTGCCTGCCACAATGCCTGGCTATTTTTAGAGACAGAGTCTTGCTCTTCTTCAGGCTTCTGGAACCCATGGGCTCAGGTAGTCTACCTGCCTCAGCCTCCCAGAGTGCTGGGATTATAGTATTTTTAAATCTTTTAGTCTTTCATCTCTCTTCAGCTGCCTGACCTATGTAACAAAGCCATTAAACTCTCTGCTGTCCCCCATGGCTCCTTGGGACCATATTTAAGGCCCTGTGTTTCAGGCACATCTCGATAGGGGCCTTTTCTTCAGGGAGCTTGAGAGAAGATGCAGAGTATGATATGCTCATTGTAATAGGCAAGCTCCCAGCCCGTCTCCCAGCTCCCCCCCAAGGTGGATTCTGAGAAAAGGCTTCAGAACAAGGAAGCATGGAAAGTCCCAAGTTTCACCAAATAACCCCCCAAGTTCCTGGTGGACGAACAATGGTGAAAACCTACCCTAGCTATAACCATTATTACTCAAGCTGTATCCATAGTTACCCAAGATATAACCCTGCCCCAAGCTAACTGCAATGTTCTGCTTCTGGTGCTTGCTTGCCTAGCTATGCAAAAAAAGGTATAAAAAACAACCTACCCTCCACTGTGGGGCCAACCGCCTCCCAGGGCAGCGGTCCCCTGCACAGGTGTAATAAATCACCCACTAATTGCATCTCAGTGGGGTCTGCGTCTATCTTTTCAGGTCATGATGGGCACAATACCAGGTGTGGGTTCTTCTGTGGTTTTTGCTTTTGCTTTAAATGTATTTATCTAACGTTATGTTTTCCAACCTTCATTAACTCCTGGTTTGTTGTGTGCTATTGATTTTGGACAGATCTTGGCTATTATGAATTCAAATGTTCCTTTGTTCAGTCCTCCCGTCCCTCTGGTGTCTCTGTCATGTGCACGTCACCCCTGGGTTGATCCCACAGGTCCTCCCTGTTCTGTTTTTCATTCTTCTGCTCTGTGCATCTCAGTTCAGGGAGTGTCTGCTGACCCGCCTGCAGCCTCACTGATTTTTTGACTCTGCCTTGTGGGGTCTATTGTGAGCCCATCAGAGGCTGCCTCCATGACTCCGACTGTTTTTTATTGTTCATGCTTTATTTTGATTCTTCAGTCTAACAGCTCACAGTGCCCATCTGCTCTGTCTCTTTTCTTCTTTTCCCATTAGAGCCTTTATCATATTAATTATAATTATTTTAACTTCCTTGTATGAAAATTTCAACATCTGTGCCATATCTGTAAGTGATTCTGATGATTACTAATCTTTAGCCTTTTGGTCTTGTAATATTTTTGGGGGGGGGAAAGCCATATATTGTACTGCATAATAACAGCAGAGGCATGTAGGCCATTAGTGTGAGGGTTTAAGTTCCTCTGGCTAAGACTCAGCCTGTGTTTCACGTTTGCTATGGCTGTAGGGGCTGCAGACCTCTCTTGACTTTGGGCTTCCCTAAGTTCTCGTCTTCACAGAGTCATGGAAGCCTTTTGGCTGGAATTTCTGTTCTCAGGAGCCCAGCAGCTGTGCCGGTGGGGCATGGGGAGAGTGCGTCCTGCAGACTTTGGGTCACATCCCTGCATTCTGTAGGCCTATTCCTTGGGGATATGATTTCACGGAGTCTCTCTGGTGGCTCAGCCTTTCTTCTTCTTCCTCCTTCCTCACTTCCTGGATGCAGTTCCCAGTCTGCTTCCTCAAGGCCCTCAGTGTGTTGGTGAAGATATATACAAGCTCAGACAACTACGTTTGAGAACTCATCCTGGAAAAAGTGCAACATGCCTCGTCACTGAATATCACTATTGTAGTCTTCCCCTTCGAAAGCTATGAACTAACACCAGCCCCTAGTCCACCTTTCAGAGAAATTGTGGAACTCTTTTTCTGGAACAGCCTCAGAGCCGTCCTTGTATTAACTTTGACTGCATTAACCGTCCTGAATGTCATCAAAATATTTTCCTTTATCTTTGAGTAGAGAAAAAGTCACTGGGGGCCAGATGAGGTGAGTAGGGAGGGTGTTTCAATACAGTTAGTTATTTATTTACTGGCTAAAAACTCCCTCACAGACAGTGCCGTGTGATCCGGTGCATTGTAGTGATGCAAGAGCTATGAGTGTTGACCAAGATTTTCCTATTTCTCTATCCATGTTTACTTGATTTGCTATGCTTCTCACAGCCAGCTGATGATTTTGACACACAATTAGATAGATTTCTGCAATGCATTTGTCAGTTCTGATCATTACTGGCCACCTTAACCTCTATCAGTGACGTTTTCTCTCCCCTCTTCCCATTTGCATGCTGCTGTATACATGACATTATCCCCATAAACTTGGAATAACATGTCCCTGATTTCACTTCCACTTTTGCCAAGTTTAGCAAGAAATGTTATTTTTTTTGTCGTTCTCTAATCCAAGTGCTGACATTCTTGACACAGCACTCAAAACCACACAACAATGAAGCCTCTCAGTAACACCTGCACACATCAACACCAAGGCAGCTGTGAGATGAGGATACACCCAGGTTATGAGACCTCACTGACCTGTCTGCACAGTGCTGGCAATGTAAGCACACGGTAGCAAGTTTGTGAACTTGATTGTCAGGCCTTGTACACAAGGCCACACCCAACCAAATAAAGTGCGTGCTTTTAGCAAGAGCACCCTCACAATTCTATGGAATTTGTTATGTTGCTTCACCTATTCATGAGCTGTGACTATCATTTGCTCAGGCTCGCTGTTGCACTCAGTGACCATGCTCAGCCTCCATGAGGCATAGTTCACCTAGATGGCTCTCTAAGAGACACTTGGGATGGCAGCAGCTCATCCTGAGGGACTTGCAAGCACCAGCCTCGAAACCACAATATGTGTCACAATCACAGTGAAACTAGGGTCTCTGCAGAGATGCACAGAGAAACAGCATGAGTGACTTTGCCTGCCTGCAGGGATGTACCACGTTCTGACTGAAAGGCTTCTCTGAGAGGCTGAGGACTGTTTACCAGACTTATGGAACCTCTTCTTAGTTCTTTATTTGTAGAAATGTTAATTAAAACATTTTTGAATTGAGTCTCCAAGACAAGAATTTTAATAATATGTTCAGGGGAAAGGCTTAAAAATAATTTTTAACACTGTTGAAGTGTGGTGTTAAGTCCCTTTCTTATGGATTGGCGCCTGTGGCTCAATCGGCTAAGGCGCCAGCCATGTACACCTAAGGTGGTGGGTTCGAATCCCCAGCCTGGGCCCACCAAACAACAATGATGGCTGCAACCAAAAAATGGCCGGGCGTTGTGGCAGGCGCCTGTGGTCCCAGCTACTTGGGAGGCAGAGGCAGGAGACTCGCTTGAGCCCAGGAGTTGGAGGTTGCTATGAGCTGTG